>CM024760.1:175951699-176049269 GCA_014218235.1 Colocasia esculenta
CACTTAATTAACAAAATTATTTTTCAGATAATTCACATTATTTTTATTGTCCTTGGTATCTTACAATAAACATTTCTCTATTCGTAGAGCTGTGGATAGATCAGTTTGGCGTGGTTGAGCAACCCAAGCCGAGCCAAACCTTCTCCTATAACCCGAATCAAAGTCGAAATTATTTCAGTGTAGTTCAATTTAAATTAAATTGTAAATTAATTTAACTATGAGTATTTGTGATATTTATGTATTTAAAATAATGATAAAAATAAAATATGTATTTATATTTAATATTATTTATAATATTTTTTAAGAATAATTAAGTCTCTATCAAATTTGACTTATTTTCTAATCCTTGAAAGAACTGTAACTCATTACACTGAATGTTATACTCTGTTACAACATATGTTAAGTCATATTACAGCAAAGACCTCTTATGTTATAGTCAGAAATTATTAATTAATTTATTTTATTTTAATATATATATATAATATTATATAATTATAAAAACATTAGTTTATTTGGTTTAGTTGTTTTCGCATGTTGTGAATTGAATTCAGGAGGTGCTCAAACTAACCGATTCGAATCAAATTAGTTCGATTCTATTTTTCGATTTAAATTGAATATAACGCAGATTTCTACTTCCCATTTAGAATTTGCACATTAATGTAAGTAAAGCTAGTGCATGAGATCTTTTTAATTAGTGATGAAGGTAGTTCAGAGCCCACAAAGGCCAGAGCAAGCCGACTCTTGAAGTATATGAGGTTGGAAGCGATGCTAATAGAGAGATTGGGAGGTGAAGTTGTGTCTCAATTGCAAGAAGTTAAGTCTGAAATGGGTTCGGGGGTTGATATTTTGACGGTCAAGTTAGAGATCGCGATTGGAAGCATAATAAGAAGTGGGTGATCTAGGAACATACGCCGAGATATGACATGAGTTTCTTCTGCTTATTTACTTGTGTCCATAACTCGATTTTTATAGATTGGGAGGAAGAGAGAAAGTTCGAAACTTTCAACATAATCATCTTTTTTAGATGAGTTCCGCTTTGTGCACGGCTGGCCGTGCAAATATTTGCACGGCCGCCGCGCCATCACGCGCCAACATGGGGTGGGCACACCATCAGGCGCGGGTGGGCCGCGCCCGGGCGCATGATGGCGCGGCCGGCGGTGCAAATTATTTGCACGGCCAGCCGTGCAACTGGCATTTCTCTTTTTAGATTTGCCGGGGTAGATTCCAAAAACCTATCCTCGACCATATGCTATTTCTTTAGAAATTGCGAGATTGGTCTCTCAATTTGGACTCGGGTCACGATCTAGAATACTTCTCGAGGCGACGCTAGTGTAGTTGGCCCTCGGCTTGGGCTTGGATTCGGCCCAATATCTAAGCTAATTTGGGTCAACTTAACTACACTAGGCTAGACACAAGGACCTATCAACCATCGCCTATCAAAAAGTTTTAACAATGAATACACAAATTTTAACAATAAATTTATATGCAAAAGAAATATTTATTGTAAAATTTATACAGTAAAAAAATTGAGATAGATTACAAGAAAGTAATTCTAATGATTACGAGGATCTGATAAGACCCCTCTCTATAGATCTCTCCTTCGGCCTAGATAATTATTTTCTTTTATTATAAGATATATATTGTCTTTTTCCTTCCCACAAGAAAGGTCTTGGATTTGATTCCCATCACTCATGGGGGTTTATTTGGTGTGCACTTAATTCTGGAGAGATGTATTCTCGAGAGATGTAGGCTCGAAATTTTCTCGATCAAATGGAAATGGGTAATACAAATATACGGTAAATTAAAGGTTGTCAAATCTCGATTCTGAAGTTCACGGAAAACTACTCCCTAAATTTGCTAAACTACAAAGTTTTAGACATATAATCCCCATTGTTTATAAGGTCTTGAGCTACTAAATTACAAATCTAACACACCGCGGTCCCCCAGATCCCCGACAAGGGAGTGTGCTCGGCGAGTCCTCCAGGAACCTTCGAAGGAGGGTGGCTTCTAATTTACGAGAGGAATTTTTTTTCACGTTTTAGAACAGGACAAGCACAGATTCGTGGTACCGCAATATTATATATTAGATCAATTTTTTGTGAGATAATATGGTGCGATATATTTATTTTCGATGGTACGATGTGAACTCCATCTCAGTGCATATTAGTTGGTGGTGAAGGTTAATGGTTCCACTCACATATATTTGAGCGGTTTTTTAGAACGTACGGAAAAATTTTCTCCTAATTTAAAGTGGACTTGCGTGGTGTTAATGGAGGAGAGTCGCAGGTAAATAATGGAGGTGCATGCCATGATACAAGTTCATGAGACTTATGTCATTCTTTAATGCAGCAATAACACTAAATTTCAATCATATGGGGTGAGGCATGATTAATTAAATGTAGTATCAACGAGCAAATGGTGATCACCTTGTTTAATTAGATTTGTCTCGATGTAAGTTATGACAATATGAGTGGGTTTATTATAAATCTATTATCATGCATATATATCCTTCATTAACTCATGTTTGGCTGTATGAATATAAGTAAGTTCATATTAAATTGAAGATGTGTTCATGGGGAGATATGAATTTATGGTAAACTCAAGTAAGAGTCTTTATCACTTGCTGTGAAACATGCTGATAACACTCTATTTATTATAACCTTTTTGTTAACTCATGTTAACCTTTTTGTTGACTATGCACTTGATATAAATCTTTGACGGAAAAAAAATTCACGTAGCCGACCCAAATAATAGGATAAGGTTCTGATGATGATGATCATGGACGTACGCAACATAGATTAATGAGTGGGGTCACGTGACCCCACTCATATTTTTTGGTGTAAATGACCATATAAGTTGATATTTTGATGAGTTTTTATATAAGAGGTGACTCCACTGAATTGTCCTGTGGAGTCACTCCTTATATTATTATATTATTTATATAATATATAATATATTATTTATATAAATATTAAATAATAATTGAAGTGACCCCACTCAATAAAATTTCTATATCCATCCCTAGTGGCATGAACATCCTTGTGCAAGGCTCCGGCAAGTTCACCTGAACGATTATTCATCTTTCCTTTGTGCCGCCGGAGGAGAACAATCTAATGGTTTTGAGGATGGCCGTTTAGAGATGGAAGACGATCAGCTGAACTCCTCGAGACCTGGTCGATTGAGGTATATATAGTTGGGCATATCATGTGGTGGGTCTGAAGACCTGCTGCGTACACCATTAGAAGCCTACATTAAATCTAGATCCATAGCTTTCGAGCTTCATCGATCTTTGGAAGATGGATTTTTTTGTTTGCAAGTTTGATACATGAAGCGCGTGTTTCTTAAAACCTTATGGTCGCGCGATCCGCGCGCGGGCACCCCATGGATTCTGACGATGGTCATCAGAGGTTAGAATGGAACTTGGTATTTAATAAAAGAGTGTTCCTGTATGCATGGGTTGCCTTTCTTGGCTTCCACTGCACCTTTGGACGAGGGAGTTAACTCATCGGGAAGCTTGGTAGTGTGTTGGGCGAACCATTGTACTTGGATACAGTACTGGCGGATCTAGTTTAATTGAAAACTTCTATTAAAGATGTCAATTTTCACTGTTAATGATCTCATTAGATTAAAAATATAACCTATGATGCGAGACCCAGTTAAATTAAAATCTTATATCCGTCAGAGTCACCGCAGAACGCAAACGCCTGGCGTATGCGAGAGCATGTTAATCATGATGAGTAATGCTATGCTCCCGGCTGTGCTGGAGGGGCCGCGCGCGCCGCGTGGAGGGCGCGGGCCCCCCAGTATTAATGCAAAATTTTTTTTTTTTAAGTTTTTGTGCATATTTGTGTTACAAATGATGTATTTGTGTGTACAAATACATCATTTGTGTGCAAAAATGTAAAAAAAAAAAAAACTGAACCACTTTAATGCGGGGTGCCGCCCCTCCACGCGTCGCGTGGGTGGAGAGGCGCAGCCTCTCCACGTAGGCTGCGCTCCCGACAGTACCGGGAGCGTAGCATTTCTCATTAAAAATATAACCTATGAATGCGAGACCCAGATAAATTAAAATCGCATTTCTCATTAAAAATATACCTATGAATGCGAGACCCAGTTAAATTAAAATCTTATATTCGTCAGAGTCACCGCAGAACGCAAACGCCTGGCGTATGCGGGAGCATGTTATCATGATATCATCGGATGCGGAGCTCCCTGTATCGTAATCTTGATGGCACAGTCAGAAGAATAAAAATTTCCTATCATTAATGGAGGCCAAAGCGTTGCACCGCGATTTTGTTCTTCACTCGATCGGGTACGTCGAAGGTGCATGCATGAAAGTAGAATCCAAGAAGAGCACGCAGGTATAATTTACGTGGTCAAGAAAAAGCTGTATCGTCTTCTTCACGATCGACCAACTGAAGTGATGAATACCCCCACGATCGAGCAACTCGTTTGATGCACCCGCCCTTCTGAATGACTCAGTGACTATCCCAGACTCAGTACTGATGGATAGAACCAGAACACATGCAGCGCGCAGCTGGGTCTGATCGGAGAGAGATCCAAAAGGATCACGCATCTCATGTCGTACTATTCAGCGTGGTGCATGCATGTGTCTGGGTGCGGACCATGCAAAAATCCTCACGTGGAGTCTAGCAAGCATGCCAATGCGGAGGAACAGCCACAAGTGATCCCTTCTTATTTGATGGACCCTGCAAACGGGAAGGAATCCACCGCCATTCCTACTCTTGAGGAGAATTATCTCTCAACCCAAGGGAAGATCAGACTCTGTGCCAGCTACCCTTCCTCCCAATAAGGAAGAGATTCAAATCGCTGGTGATGGTCGTATTTTGGGTCCTTTGGAAGCATAATTTATTTGATGTTCAACTTCTACATCTCTAGTGACGAGTTCATGCAAATTGAGGTGACTGAGAGACGACACAACAGCATGCAGAACATGCTTAACGGCGATCTATGCCTCTAACCTTTCTCGTGAGCTAGCGTTCTAAACTCTAGAAAGACCTATCTTGCTGTGTGTGGAGGTGTTTTCACTGTTCGGTAATGAACCGAACAGGTTCTCCACTAAGAAAAGGGAGAAAACTATCGGAGATGCAGACGATGACTTGTACGATCAGATGACGTCAAAAAGATCCGATCGACAGATCGAGAGAATCTTCCGATGCCTAAGTCAGAGATAAATATGGCATGGAAGAAGGGATTCTTTTGGTGTGTGATCGCGTGTGAACGATTGTGAGAAATGATTTTCGTACCTTTGCATAAAGATTAACTTCCCTTATATAGGCATAGGATCTGAAAAGGTCCGGACACGTCCCCCACAAATAGTGTTTGGAGGGTGCGACTGTTAAGTTCTCAAGACGGGATTTGTCTGTTCGAAATATCCCCTAGGGTTTCGCGTCATGGTTGTTAGGGGTGTTCATTAAATGGTTCAACTCGAAAATCGAATGGCCAGTTCAATTCGGTACGGTTCAGGTTGAAGAGTCTCACAGTTCGGTTCGGTTCTCTATTAGAAAATCGAATGAACCGAATATATATAAAATATATTTAATAATAAATAATATCACAAAAAAAAGTTTAGTCCAGTTGGCTAGTGCTTTCCATTTTTCATGGGACTCAAGACCATTGAACCGCCCTTAAATGTGTATTTTTTTTTCGGTTCAAATTGAACCGAACTGGACTATATATGTTCACCTCTAATAGCTGCTCCAGGTTATGGGAGAGTGTGCCCTCGCCGTCCCATTGAATGTTGTTGGGAGGCTAAAGGTCGCCTATCATGATTGTCTTTTGTAGGTACCGAATAGGAGTTCGTGGACTTGCTCGGTGAAGTTGTCCTATGTTTGGTGGCTTCCTATTATTCGACGTTCAATGCGGCCAAGTGAGAGTTGCCTAGAGGCCTCCCGGAGCGGATCTTATTCGGTGTCCAAAGACACATGACTGAATAGCTGTGTTAGATGGGTCATGATGGACTTATAAAAGTTTAGGTAGGAGACTAGGAATGACCTCTACACACAAGTATCTATATTATTTAAAATAAAGACAATGAGACACATCTCTACCATTATGTGGATGCAATTGCAAGTAGATGCGGATCACATGTTTTAAATTAAATAAAGATCATATATTATAAAATTGCTAAAATTAAAAAAGTCTCTCCTTTCTCAACGTTACTCTAACGGTGCCTTCAACAGGAAGATACCCTCCCATGCCACAACGTTGGCGTGGCGCTCTGGCGTACATGGGAGGAGGCTACGGTGGCCGTAGAGAGGACGGGGTTTCGGCGCAGGGGCGCTCTCTCCCCGTCTCTTCGGATCTCACATCGAAAACAGGAAGAACAGGTCACAGGCAGACGTGCCGACGAGGGCGACGGGCGAGATATCCCAGCCGCGGCCCCGCTGTTCGCGGGCCACGCGCCGCGTGTGCGCGCGAGGGGAGCTTCCCATTTGAGGAAGGTGGGGACCCGCCCATCTGCGCCCATGTTCCTTGCCATTCCAAGCGTCGGCACGTCTCACCGCAATGGTGTCAGACTGTGACGTGAAGGCCCCCTAGTTTAAACGCGACACCCTGTTCCAATTAGTGTTCTTGCCTTCGCCCAATCGTCTCGATAAGCCCGGACCCATCAGCGGAGCGGGGTGTGAGGTGGTTGTAAGAAAGGAGCCGGCTTTCTGTTCCTGGATCTTGTTTCTGTTGGTGGGTTCACGTCCGTTTTTGGGTTTCTTGGGGTCGTTGCAGGGGAGGGGAGAGGGGGAGGTTGATGGGAAGGGAGGCCATGGGGAAGATGGGGTACCTGGCGATGAAGACGGAGGAGGCGGGCAGCGCCCAGCGGCTGATCGAGTCTGATCTCCGGGAGCTCCGGGCGGCCGCGGCCAACTTGGCCGCCGATGCCATGAAGCTCACCAGCGGCCTCGGCTTCGGCACCACCTTCCTCAAGTTCCTGGCCTCTTTCGCCGCCATGTGAGTATCGAAAACCCCTTTCTCTCACTCACCCAAATTACATAAATACGTCCATCCATGGCGACAACTTAAAATTGGAGTAAAAGATTGCTGTTTGATGGCAAAGCCCACTTGGGTGTTCGATCTGATTAAACAAGGCTTCGGGTTCCCCGTAAGAGGCGAAGTTGTTTGCCTTTTGTGCGAGGGCTTTTAGGCATGTCCTTGCGGTGATGGATGGTCTCTAGGAAGCATTGTAGTTTTTCAGCGAACCAGTCGGCCATTTGTATGGGATGAACCGCTTGATCTGAGTGTTGTTCCATTCGTCAAGGAAAAAGGATTTTCCCTGGATATGGAAGATTTTGCACTGCTGACGAGATAATGGAGCTATTGAGATTTAGTGATGTAATCGTGGTTACCAGATTTCCAGGATGCTGAGGAGATCCTTGTGAGCTTGATCCTTTTTCTTTAAGGATCACCTGGCTATGCATGCCGCCATTTTCTTTTGGTATCATGCATGTATCTGATCTTTGAGTGGTCAGTTGTCTTCCAGATCAATTCTTCTTGTGAATAAAACATGAGGATGAGGTCAATCAATCTTTTACCAATTGGGATTTCTTTCCCTTCTCCTTTAATAGAGTTGTATGATGGAAATTCTACTTTTAAATTAACCAATCTACTTGTTCGCAGTAAAGACAATTAATTAATGTGCATCCAGATTTTAGGAATATTTGCATCATTGACATGGGAAGGTGAGAAAACTTTCCAGGACAAAATGTTTAAGTTGGTGACTGATAGCACTTGCCAATTTTTTTATATAAAATGTTGCTAGCCTGTAAGTGGACATTTTTTATTCAGTTAATGGATTTCAACTTTCAAGAACTGGATATACTTGGGAGAGAGTGGTCTATGAGTGTTAGTCTGGGCTGAGCAGCCTAATAAGTTAGATCTTTTTCTTCTTTTCTGCTGTTGATATGATTTGTATGGGGCACACAGATTGGGACATCCATAGGACTTGCTTGGAGATATATTGACTGGATGTCCACAATTTTGCATATTAAAGTTGTCTTGAGGAACAATATTGGATCTAGACAAACAACTTCTTCCTGTTCAGTGCCTGGAGCTCGATAAGGCATCCTGTTTGCCCATTGAGCAGATGTTTGAAATTTCTCTTTACATAAACTTGGGATCAGGTAACTGATTGAGTGATGCATATATCTGATGAAATAATGTAATAGTCTAGTTCTATGTTTTTGCTCCGTGTGAGGAAAAATATGCTGATGGAATACTCAAACTTAAAAGATGTCTCATAGAAGAATTTAAATTTATCAAAAGATGTCTCCAATTGAACAGGAGCCCCCTTCTACTCGTGCCTGGTGATGCATTATGCTATATATGCTATGCTGGCAGTTTTAAGCTGTGCTAAATAATTACATTTATGATGCTGCCTCTAGTCTCAATGCCTTCAAACAAGTCAAGTATATACTCGTCCATGAAGAAGTAGCAATACCCATAATTCTGGAGTAGAATTTGAAGGATTAGAAGGGGTCACATAATTCTGAAGTAGAATTTGAAGGATTAGAAGTGGTCATTTAACAATCTGATGTATCTTTGTTCTTCTCTTTAGGTCATCTAATATACTACATAGTCTGATATGCCTTTTCACCTATTTGATAATTTTTTCGTTAACTGTGGTTCTCTCATGTGCTTTCTGCAGATATCTCTTGATTCTGGATCGGACAAACTGGAGGACAAACATGTTGACGTCGCTCTTAGTTCCATATATCTTCTTGAGTCTTCCCTCTGTCATTTTCTCCTTTCTGAGGTGCCAACTCATAATTTTTGTGTCTTTTGGATGTTGCCTCTTGCTGAATTTATTATCTTTCATAATTTACCAAGTAAACCTGAATTTTTTGTAGAGGGGAAGTTGGTAAATGGATCGCCTTCATTGCTGTTGTGCTACGACTCTTCTTCCCCAGACGCTTCCCAGGTTAGGATATTGTTACAACTCAATCTATTGGTCTCCATGTACATTCTTTGTGTCATGTTTTTTGAACTCCTGATCCTGGAGTCCTCCCGCCACTGCATATTATGTTCCATTGCACATAAATGAGGAGAGTAATACTTACTGCGAACCTAGATGTGGAGTAACTAAGTGAAAGGCGGCATGTACATCCGATGTGATTGGTCCACATGAAATTGACAAGACATGTGAAAATATACTTCAAAAAAAAAAGCGGGATCTAGTGTCATGTGTTGTCTTATTTATTGTCATCATTTGCTGCATGCCAAATATTAGCCAAATGACACCACTGAATCTTTTGGCATTTGTGTTTAAAAATCAGTTTCTTGACCATATATATATATTCTTAACTTGGTTTGAATCGTAGGCATATTTACTTTTCAGATTTTTCTTTCAGTCTCCAGAATTTATGAAAACCCATCGTCACTCTAGCTCAGATTTCTCACTTTGTTGTGATAGGATCAAGCCTGGAAACTGCCCGAGTTACTCTCGCATGGTCTTTGGCCTTAACTCATCTTGACCTTTCATGAGACCATCGCTAAGACTTGGCACAAATGGTTCTGACCCAAAGTTGGGCAAGTTTCAGCTTTGGGTCTGACAAATTCCCATCCTACTCTCCGTTACTTGGTCAAACCCGAATTGCTAGCTCTAGAGAAGTAAGAAACATTTTAACTCTTTCTTGTCACATTTAATATATATCTTCTTCTTCCATTGCAGACTGGCTGGAGATGCCCGGATGCTTGATCCTTCTTTTGGTGGTAGCACCCAACTTCTTTGCAGAAACGATCAGGGATCACTGGCCGGGCGTCATCATCTGCTTGCTCATCGGGTGCTACCTACTGCAAGAGCACATCCGTGCGTCTGGCGGCTTCAGGAACTCCTTCACCCAGAGCCATGGTGTGTCCAACACTGTGGGCATCGTTCTTCTGCTGGTTTACCCAGTCTGGCGCCTGGTACTGCACTTTCTTTAGAGCCCCAGGCCTCCATGCACTGTGAGCAAACAGCACAGCCTGCTCCTTGCCTTGCGTGCTGGTTGCCAAGAATAAGTGTCCATGGTTGTGATCATCTCTTTTGTAAGTCCCTGTGGTGTGTGACCACAGAGTCTGCTTGTTAAGATTTTTAGACCTTCAAGTTCATTCTGTGCTTGTGGTGTAGAAGCTGGTTCATGGTTTTGTGTTAATGTAGGAGATCATGTGTTGGGATAAATAATTTGTTTTAGGACAGCAAAGGTCATCTGGGTCTTGAGATGAAGTCAGTGAGGGTTTTGTCAATGTCATTTGATACTTGATTCCAAATAAATTGATGAAGCTTCCCCCTTCCATTAGAGATGACTCCCCATGAAGGACGTCTGATCATGTAACAAGAATATCTGTAAATAGGGCTGAACGCAGGTCGATTTGATCTGGGTTGGTTCATTTTTTAGTCATCCGATCCGAACCGAAACTCTAAAGTGAATGTGAACTGAATCTAACTGGTTTGGTTCGGTTTAAATTGAAAAGGAATGTCCTTTTAAGCACAGCCACTTCGAGAGCTCAGTGGTGAGGCGTGGGTTTCTCAACCTAGTGATCTCGGGCTCGAAAATCTACAATGCTGTTTTAATTTTGACAAAATTTTTCATTAAAATGCATACCCAAAAGTCGTAGGTGAAAAAACCGAATTAAAATATTCGCACATATAAAATGTATTTGTTTTATTCGGGTTTACAACTACAATTTGAACCGAATTTCAAATTTTTTATTTGAACCGAGTAATGAACAGTTCTATCTTTAAATATCTGAAACAAGTTGTCTCCAATCTAGCTGCTTGAAGGGTTCATTGCAAGCTATCGCAGATGATTGTTCATTTAACTTGGTATCTAAACCATTCTTCTGTTCAGTAATGTCCCGGAAAGACTATTCAACTTTATCTTCTTCTTTTTGGTAATAGTGAGAAACCTAAATGGTTTCCAAAACCTGCAAAAACAAACAAGTTCCTGCTAGTCTAGATCCTATGCAGTTGGCCACTAGGATAGATCCAGTGCCAAAAAAAAAATCTGAACCAAGTTACAAAAGAGTCAAGGGGGTTTTCTTTCACTGAAGTTTTCCTTTCTAATATCTTGCAAGCTTATTTCATGAGTTCCTCCGCTAGGGTAGTAGACCAGTTAATGCTAAACTTTGATATCCTCGCCTGCTTAGCTAGCCAGTCAGCAGTTCCATTAAGTGTTCTTGGAATGATTTGCACACAGTGATACTTCCATTTGTTCAGTATGTTTCTGGTGTGCACAGCCAAATCCTTAATTTTCATAGGTGCCTTCTCTGGATCTAAAATTGCTCTAATGATCTCTATATTGTCCCCTTCAATTAACAGACCATGGTAGTTCATTGTCCTGAATTGTTCTGCTTGTTGAACACAAGTTTGGGCGGCAATCATTTCTGCTTTAAGGACGGAGACTTGATGTAGATAGAGGGCACCTGCAGCTACTGGTTCACCATTTTATTTCTAATGATGTACCCAGCTCCTAAATGAAACAGATCCCTTTCTTCCTTCTTTGCACCATCAAAATTTCCTTTCAGCCATCCTACTTCAGGTTTTCTCCACCCTTCGTTGTCATGAGAACTCCCGGCCAATTTACCAGCAGGGTAGTCTGTGCTCCCCCTGTTCTTCCCAACATCAACCAAGTTGGAGTGTTGATTTCCAAACCTTTTTTTTCTGAGTTTCGTTGATGAAGCTTATGGCGGTATGGATCACTGCATCACTGGAAAGCTTATGAGTCTCTATAACCTCCCTAAAGATGAAGTCATTTCTTCTCTTCCATATGGCGTCAATGGAAAAAGCAATCGTTGTCTTGGTGAGTCTAGCTTTAGTACTCCCTGGTCATTTCTTCTCTTCCATTCAACTTTATCATTCTATGTGAATCCATCTTCAATCTACAAAGTGTACCCACCCTCTGTTTAAGTAAGAAAACATACCATTTTGTTTAATATTTTCTACTAATTGATATCATGTGATGTAGTAGCATGCATAGCTAGGATTTTGGTAGTGTGGGGAGACCTTAAATCGTAACAAAACATGTAATATTATAACAACTTACATAGCATTATGACAAAATATATGATATTATAATGTTACGATAAAACATATAATATTCTAACGAAACATATAGTAATATAACGTAATGTGTAATCTTGCAAAGGTATATAGAACTAGGGTTATCTTTCTATTCTTGGAAGTTCTTTTTTATTTTCTGATAAGGTGTTCTGATAGATGTTTCTTTAGTAAGTGGATGATCCCATGAATGACAGAATTATTCATAGTTAATAGTGTAAAATCAATCCAACTTACTTAATTTGAAGGTCGAATAGTATCATAAAAGATAGGAAAAATACATACATATTTTTAGAATACATCATATTCGAGATTATACTCTTGATTTACATATTATATTATATGTTTTTGAAATCTAAAAAAATCATCAATTATGTTTCTGTGACTAATTGACTGTTAAAATAATAAAAATATTTTTATTATTACACCAACAAAATTGCTAATTAATAGATAAAATTATTAAAATAAGAGGAGGGTAGAGAGAGTTGTTTAGAGAGAGAGAACATATAGAGAATGAAGAAAGAGAGAGCTGAAGGATAGTGGGAGGAGACGGGATCCTCTCGGCCCCCCGCAAGAGGGGGGGCCGGTCAGTACAAAGGGTGGGGGGGAATTTTTCATGTCACCCCTCATTCATATCCCCAATTTATGTTTTACACAGGGGTGAATATGAAAAATTACCCCCCCCCCCCCCCCCCCCCCACACACCCTTTGTACTGACCGGCCCCCCCTCCTGCGGGGGGCCGAGAGGATCCCGTCTCACAGTGGGAGTGGCATATGGGGGTGGGGATGGTCGATACTAAGAGCATCACCTTGTGCAGGTGGGGTTAGGGGAGAGGGTGCACGCACACCCGCACGCGCTCACACACACATGCACCCCGTGCGTGCACACACACAAAGAGAAAGAGAGTTTTTAAAAAAATAGTTGTAAGGGGACAAGTTGGTTTTTTTACTCCTTAAACTCAAGTATGGTTGAGTTAAATAGATAAGGGTACAAGTTAGTCTTTTTACTTCTTAAACTTAAATATAATTGAGCTGAAGGGATACAATTTAGATGATAAGAGACATATATGATGATTTTTTTGGATTTTAAAGATATATATATATTATACAGATTTTAAGATTATAACCTTAAATACATAAAATTTCAAAGATATATATATGTAATTTTACCTAAAAGATATGTTCACCTCCATTATTTTAAGATATGTTTGGTATTAAAATAGATCTGAGATAGAATGAAAATATCTTTAAAATTTTGAAGACATTTTCATTCTGATCTATCTTAATATCAAACATATCCTTAAAAATTTGAATATGTTTCTGAAAATCAAAGTAACAAACACCTCGCCGCCTAATAGATAATAACGGTAATTACATATATCCCTTGAATTACCATGCATATTCTACTATATACCTTGTATACTTTCACCTTTGAAAAATATTTTTTACCCGGACCGACCAGATAACAAGTTAACTTTTGACCAGAGTTAACCAGGTAAAAAGCTAACTTGGCCTGCTCGAGTAGAAACATAACTCTTCTACTCTTATGTATTCTCCGCGATACACCACAGTTCATATCTGCCGTTTGATTAGGCTATTTTCGGATAAATTAAGATTAAGAAAGACTAGAGTATCATTGTTTTAATCTTCTCACATTGTTAAAATATTGGCATGTATATTCTTGGATTTTTTTTATTTTTTTATGACAAAGAAACTAACACATTTGGTTGTGACTCAAGACGAGATACCCAATAATCCAAATTTGGGTCTTAGTAAGGCCATTTTTGTCAGTTTTATTCTTGTTTACACTATTTACATCAGTAAATCTCGGATATTATAGGGGTATCTATGAAAAGATGAAGAATATAGGGAATATCTATAGTAGAATGCACAAGATTAAGGGGGTACATGTGTAATTATGCCTAAATAATAGTATAATACTCCATTCTCATGGCATGGACCTCCATAATTGCATGGAGTCTTCAAGAACACCTCACCATTATCCCACTTTGGCTCTTTCTACACATCTTATCCCCCCAACTCCACTGCCCATGAAGCTTCCTTTGGTCTCCTCAAGGAATCATCATTTGGTGGACTGCTAACAACTTCAAATTTTTTTTAATAAGTTAAGATTACATGCATGGAGATTATGGAGATTATGCCCAAGTTTTTTAAATGAGTAGAGATATGAATCTCCATTATCTGATAATTAATATATCAAGAAAAAACAGGCTCCAATCATTCCAACAGAATAAGTAATGGCCCTTAGGAACCTCTTGACTAAGAGGCTGTTTCCTTTTTTATGCCAAATGTTTTAAAATAAGAACCAAATAACCACTACCAAAAATAAAAGATTAAAAAATATTCCAAATAGATTCAGAGGTAAAACTCTCCATGGAAGACCTTTTTTTTAATTCACTTGAATTTATCATAAATGCATAACTCTCCATCAACTTATTTTTCATAAACCGAGTTAATTTATATGAGAGACTCTTGCTGAAAGGAGAGCTTAACATGAGCCCACTTGCATTAACATGAGTTAACAAAAAGGTTATAATATAAATATAGTTATCATCAGCATGTTCACAACAAGTGATAAAGACTCTTACTTGATCAGTTTACCATAAATTCATATCTCCCCACATGAACACATCTTCCATAAATCAATTTAATATGAACTCACTTATATTCATACAGCCAAACATGAGTTAATGAAGGATATATATGCATGATAATAGATTTATAATAAACACACTCATATTTCATAAGTTACATATATCGAGACAAATCTAAACAAGGTCACCATTTGCTCATTGATACTACATTTAATTAATCATGCCTAAACCCCATATGATTGAAATTTAGTGTTGCTGCATTAAAGAATGACATAAGTCTCATGAACTTGTATCATGGCATATGCACCTCCATTATTTACCTGCGACTCTCCTCCATTAACACACCACGCAAGTCCATTTTAAATAGGAGAAATTTTTCCGTACATTTTAAATATATGTGAGTGGAGTTCATTAAACTTTTTTTTTTATAACGAGGAAACCTCGCCCCGTATGGTTTAGTGGGTTCAGGGATTGGTGTTCGTGTGCCCCAGGGTCAGAATCTGACAGTCTCTAATTTTCGTGTACCCGTATCGCCCTCACCTCACTTGATCGGAAAAATTCCGGACCTACACCCCTCGAAGATTGAATGCAAACTAGATAAGCCCTTCCGAAAGTCGAATCTAAGACATTCCACCTACAAGTGAACGACCTTGCCATTCGACCCACTCGGGATCCTCTGAGCCTATTAAACTTCATACCAACTAATATGTATCTGAGATGGAATTCGTATCATACCGTACTATCTTACAAAAAAATTTGATCTGATATATTAGTGCGGTACCAAGAACCTTGTGGATATATTTACTTGTCCTGTTCTAAAACGTGAAAAAAATTTCCTCTCTTAAATTAGAAGCCGCCCCCTCCTACGAAGGTTCCCGGAGGACTCGCCGACCACACTCCCTTGTCGGGGATCTGGTGGACGGCGGTGTTAGATTTGTAATTTAGTAGCTTAAGACCTTATTATAAACAATGGGGATTATGTCTAAGACTTTGTAGTTATATCAGTGCCCACATTCTTCTTCCATTTTTTTTTAATATTAATCTGGAATCGAGAACCTTCTGATCATCGAATAAGATGTATGAAAAGATGTGAATCATGTGATCACGGTCAGATCTTCTCAACTTTATAAAGAAGGAAACGTATGGACAAATAAAAAGAATATATATATATATTATATATATAGATATATATATATAATATATATATATATATATATATATATATTATAGCGAGAAAATTTCGTCCGTGTATGTTATCAAAGTTCAGGGAGTAGTTTTTGGTGGATCTCAGAGTCGGGATCTGACTGCCCTTAATTTACCGTATATTTTATTACTTATTTTTATTTGATCAAGAAATTTTAAATATGCATCCTTCGAGAATTAAGTGCAAGCCAATAATGGAACCCAAGACCTCTTCTTGTTGGAAAGAAAAAAAAGATTATACTTATTTTTTACCGTATATAATTTAATTATTTTTTTTACAAAATAAAGAAGATAATAAATATTTCTAGTATATTGCAATCCCATGGCTTCAAAAGTTCGAGTTCTCCGAATTTGACGGTCCATTGGCCTGGATCCTTCAACCTTGATCGGATGGAAGGGATAGTGTGAGAAAGGGGGTTACAAAATAATATTTATAGAATAGTTTTTGTAGATTGCTTAATGAAAATTCCAAAAATAACCTTTTATATATATAATTGCGTAACTATTCGTCTTAATACATACGACCATATATATGATGTCATTGCATAAAAACTTTGTCAGGATAAACATAACTCGTATATAAATATAAAGATAATTTTATTACTCAAAAGGTTCCCCTTAATTAATGCAAATAGGCTCGTATGTTTTGACTGTGTAATTGACCTTTAGTTATTTCTGTGCGAGAGTTATTTTAATTTGTAAGTATATAAAGTGATATTTTTGTAAAAAAAAGTACTTGATACCCAACCCCCGCAAGGTAGTTAGGGCTCGTATCTTGCCATGACTTTTTAATTTTCTTTACTCACATCTGATATATTTAATGAATTTAAATGATATTTAATTAAGATAAAAATTTAAACATAAATTAATTAAGAGATGATAAAATTATGATAATTTTAATTTTATTTTTTATTTAATAAAAATATTTAAAATTATTAGATCGACTTGATCTTAATATCTATGCATCAATAATAATTATTATTTATATTTTAGAATCAATATATTTTTTCTGATAATTATGATAACTTTAGATTTAATTTTATTTTTAGAACATGATGTCGTCTTATTGAGATGTGCACAATCAAAATCGTGCAGGAATCAAGGTTGGTCGTACCACTATGTACCAAGGTGGTATTGCAAACTCATACCGTGACGTACCACGACGGTATGATCGACTCATACCGTGTCATGCATGGCACGGTCGGTCCCTCGGTCCCCCCCCTCTTTTTTTTTTTTTAATTTCCTTCCTCCACATCCGACACATCTAAGGGATTTAAACAATATCTAATTGAGATGAAAATTTAAACATAAGTTAATTAATAAATTATACAATTATTTTTTCGTCAAGTGAAAATTACACAAAAACATATTAATGGCATCCACTTCGTTACCTAAGACGATACAGATTATGATATTAGATGATTATATTGGATTGACTTGGATAACTAAATAGAGTCTTTTATATTTTTCAGTCTCTTTATGTGATGTTCTTATATTTTATTTATTTTATTTTAAAGTTTATTCATTTTTAATATTGATCAAGTCACAAAATAAAAAAAATCAAACTGACCCCTTACGCACCGTCTCTTAACGGTACGGTATGATATTGTACCATACCGTGCTACGAAAGATGCGTCACGATCAATTTATATGGTACGACAAACCATGGATGGAGCCCCACACCCTTTTAACGGATCCCACTTATATATTTTGTGTCTATATAAATAAGAGCTATTAATTTGTGCCGATGAATAATAAGTATGACTCTTTTGTAATTAAGTCAAAATTTTAATTTTGCAATTGGCGCATTACCCAATTGGAAATGTCTAAATTTTTAGTTTTTTAATGCTATCGAATGCAAATATAAATGTATTAAGGTGCCGTTTTGAAACATGGCGGGGAAGATTTTGAGGCGCAAAATCTCTGAAAAAATCTTCATGGTTTCCAAATGTTCTCAGCAACTTCGGCTTGTGTGCGCTGGTTGCTTCCACGCGAAAGAGAGATAGAGAGAAACGGTTTTTTCTCTCCACTACGGCGAGAAGCGAATGTCTCTCCGCTTTTGAAGATTTTAGACGGGGCGGAAGAGAGAGATAGAGTGCGCCACCTTTTCAGTATTTTTTTTTAACATTTTTTGACCTTTTACTAGTTGGGCACGGGCGACGAGAGATGTCCGCACCCATAAAATAACACCCGTACACGGCTACGAGCAGGGGAATCCATTTTATAGATTTTGACTTCCCAAAAGTGATTCCAAAACAGTACCTTACACTTTAAAATCTCCCCATTTTCATTTCCATATAGTGCCTAAGATGATTTATTAGTATGCCCTTCATTGTTGGTCGTGGGAAGAACACCCAGGAGTAAGGAGGACGACCCTAGGACTGGATTCGTGAAGAGCATCTTCCCCCAAGCCACTGCATCGACCCAAAAATTTGTAAGGAGTTTTTAGCGTTCAAAGGTAGTGATGAGGAATCAGTGGAGTCCGATGGGGCAGGACAAGAATGATGAGCACCCGACGTTGAGAAGATGAAGTATTATGAATAGATATTTGAATAGTCTATGTATTAGTGAAACACTTCTATTTGAATAATGAACTTTTTTAGTCGATTCTTCTTATATAAGATTATAACTAGTTGAATGAAATAGAATAAAGTATATTTTTGGTGGGCCAAAAAAATGATTTATCTGCAAAAATCTCAGAGGAGGAAACCACCGTCGGTGTGTGGAGGATTTCTAGGGAGGAGACGTGGCAACATTTTGCACTCTCAGAGCATGCACCCCACGTACGCACGTGACACGTGTCCTCGTATGGCCTCCTCGTTTTCTGATCTAATAAACATCCTGTCCTAAGGCTTCACCGACACACGTGGCAACAAGCGGCAAGTCTCCTCGCTCCCATCTCCATTAAAAATTAAAATTGTAGATATACTCATTCTGTCCTCGAAGTATGGCAGGTTTGCCCCCCTCTTGTACGAACATTTTTGCGGAGAACTCATATCGGCCCTCGGATCAAACTCCAACGACAAATATTGTCTCCATACAGTGGGGAGAAAACGACAAAGAGTACACGTGGGCGCTTTTAATTATAACAAAATACCGACGATTTAATAAAGGAAATAATACACGTGGACCACTAAGATGGCCTCGCTGTTGCATTCCCAAGCCCTCTCCAATGGGAGCCCACACATCCCCATCCTGCACCAACCGCCTGGCTGGCACACCCCAACTAAACGACAAAGCCAATTTATAACTTTTAAATCCTACTTTGTTTGATTAATCGATGAATTCCTAAGGACTTATGTTGAGTAAGAGATGGCAACGCAATAAGATCGCATATGAGAATATGAGATAGTCATTTATCTAAAAGAAATAGTTATCTACCTAGGCAAATGATGTAGGACCATTACTCTCTATCATCTTCCACCTTGTGTGGATTCATATCGTACCGACCTCGAGATATTTGCTCTGATATTAATTTGATCTAAGATCAGTGTGGCTGATCCTCTCAACAGTCAGTGGGGTCACGTGACCCCACTGACTTGGAAGGGGAGCTTTAAAAGGTTCTCTTTTTTATTATATATGTCAAAATTTTATGTAAAGCTATATAAGGTGACCTCACTGATTTAAGGTGACCCCCATACATTCAATTGACCTCATTGAACTAATGTTCAGGATCCACCACTGTGTAAAATCACTATCTTCTACCCAAAACTCGGGCGTTGAGGTGAAGTGATCTTATCTATTTGAATCTACAATTCATCTCTCTAAATTTTGATGTGGAGTTAAATTCATTACAAGTCTAGTATGGTATCAACAAATTTATTATAAGAATTGCAAGACGAAAATCTTCTAAGCAACGAGAAATATTGGAAAGAGTACTACCCTTGGTCTAAATATTGTCTCACCTCAAACATTAAATCAAAAATTATAATCTTAAATAAAAAAGAAATAAAAGTGGAAATAATTCTCCTTTTCTTGAAGATGGAAATTCACAATCTCTATTAAAAAAAGGATGAGAAATGTTAGCTTCATGTTTTGAGTGAGAGTTTTACTATTTATCTAGCACTTTATTAGTCCATGCATTGACATGAAAGTCTCAAATAGCAGGAGTATTTATGCAATTAAATACTCTTATATTAGTTTTTATAAAATTATTTATCATCTTTAATTCGTATTCATTGTGATATATAATAAGTTAAGAGTAACAAATAACTTCTCAATGTAAAAATTATTTGTCTCCTTTCATTGACTATTTGTTAAACTTTAACCAATTAAGAAGGACAAATTACTTTTACATTAAAAATGTGAGTTTGCATAAAAAAAAAAGGAGAAAAGAAGATGAAATTGTTGTCATAGTAATATTTCTCAAAAAAGATATTAGAGATTCGTTTTAATGTCCTTACAATAGAACAATGAAATATGTTATCCAAATTTTCAAGATGAGACATTAATATAACAATTTTAAAAAAGCATAAAACCAAATATATAACACTTGAGGGGCCGAAGGCAAAAAGTGCCTCACAGTCACCACCCTCCTTATAAGCTGTCCTCTTCTTCCCCACCCCATCACCTCTCGCCATTGCGCACCCCCGTGTTCTTCGGTTCTGCCCCTCTCTACCACCTCCTCGCACAGAAGAGCGAGCAGTCGCCAGCCCAGCTCTCCTTCTTCTTCTTCGCCCAAAACCCACCAACAAAGATGGGAACTTGCATCTCCTCCTCCTGCGAGGGAGGCCGCGGGTCGTCGTCTCCGACGACGACGAAGGTGATACTGATATTGGAGGAGGGGAAGCTGCTGGAGCTCTCCGGGCCCGTGTGCGCCGCCCAGGCGCTCTCCGACGCCAAGGGCTCCGGCTGCTGCTCCTCCTCCTCCTTCCTATGCGACGCCGACGACATAGAGTTCGACGGCGGCGTGACGGCAGTGGGGGCAGAGGAGGAGCTCCGCCCGGGGCAGCTCTACTTCGTGCTGCCGCGCTCCATGCTGAAGCGGCGGCTGCTCCCCGAGGAGATGGCGGCGCTCGCCGTCCGCGCCAGCGCCGCCCTGCTGGAGTGCGGGTCTGCGGCGGCGTTCGGGGCCCCGGCGGGGAGAGAGGGGTGGGAAGAGGGGGGGCGGAGGGTGGCGCCGGTGGGGGGCTTCACGGTTGGACCGGCGCCGGTGGAGAGGAGGAGACCCAGGGGGGAGGCCAGTGGCAAAGGACGTAATTATAGTCCTAGGTTGGGGGCCATTGCGGAATAGTACACTTGGGGCTCGGAAGATTAGGAGACGGTGTGCTGCTCCCGTTGGTGGCTTTATCGTGTGCCTGCGAGAGGTAGCCGTGGGTCTTCTCTTGTAAACTGTAGATGATCTGATGTATCAGACGGCCTCCCTTGCATCAAGAGCGGGAGGTGCATGTTAAGTTAAGCGCTTGTCGCATGGCAGCCACCACCACACTGTTCACCGCTCATGTACATATGATTCTGATATTAATTAACCTTTTTTTTCCTTCACATCATTGAGCACATAGAATCTTAATAAAATATTTTCTGTTAAGAGAAATACTAATTGTATGATTGAACCACCCGTTTTATTACTCATACAAAGCACTCTTGATTTGTATATTGGTAGATTATTTTAATAGCCATTCCATATTGAAAATGACAATCTTTTTGCTTCTACATAAGATCTTTTTACTTTCATGCATCAGTGAAATATACACATCTTTTAACAACAATGGTATCGAAATTAGGTTCTTTCTTATTTTGTGATTTCACATGCTTTGCTCATTAGGGCTATAATATGTTGATGCAATATTCTCGAACCAACACAAGTGAAATAATTAAATCTATAAAAGTAAAAAAAATTGATATTAATTAGAACTTTACTTCAGATCTACCAGTTTTTCCATCAAATCTATTAAATCAACTTTTACCTTATCCAAACAAACAGGAACCAAACAAGGTGCCTTTAGTACATATTTTTTGAAGTAATTAAATTGCAAAGCTAGGGTGAGGGTCTTGGTAGCTAGGGAGATACTGACTCGATCTTTTAGATCCACAACGTTAACATTCTCCTCCTTTCTAACGGCATTTTTAAATATTAAATTCACAACTTTGCTCTAATACTATTTGTTATTAAGATTAAGTTATCACTACGAATGTCAAATTTTGAATTATATGTAGGGTTCACTATTTTTTTCTTTAATTTGACTATCAATCACACTGCGAATTAGACTCGTCAGATTTTGTAACTTGGGCCTCCATATCTCACATCATGCAACATGTTAATGTTTCTCAGAATAGATGCTGATTTACACACACACACACACACATATATATATATATATTATATATATATATATATATATATATATAGATATATATATATATATATATAGTAATGCTGTGGTACGGCGGTGCGGCACCGCTGTACCACAGCCCACACCGTTGGATCTCTATATGATGATATATTTTTTAAAAATTAAAAAAAATCAGACCTTACGTTTCGCACGCCGCAATGCACGATCCCGCATGGGGGATCCAACGGCCCCAGCTTGGATACCGTAGGGCTGCACCCAACGGCCATGCCGTATCCAAATATAAGTCTATATATATATATATATATTATACCATGTTCATGTGAATTCAATTATCACTTCGATTTGGAAGGACATATATGGATTGCAAATCCAGCCTGTCTGATCGATCTGGTCGATCACTTGGGGTTGACCATCAAGGGGAGGTCCCATTCCATTCGTGCAAGAGCGATGGGTATTAAATGTTAATGTTTCCCAAAATTGTGACCACCAGACTCTTGACAGATAATTAACTATTCTGGTCATCTTTTTCTTTTTTTGCCTTCTGAGAAGCTTAAATTTTTTAGTTCATATATTTCTTTAATTAAATGCTGCTCTGGCTATAGGCTAGAGGAGACTAGTAATTAAATATATATTCTGTCTTATGATAGAGAGAGGTCTCAGATTCTACTTCAGACTAATTAGATTTACTTGTAACTTTAAAGAGATGCGAGTTCATAGTTATAAATTTGTCCATCTTGAAAAAAAGAAGGATATGTTCCGACTTATATGTTGTCATTGATTTTAGATCTCTTACACGTACTCTATGTCTCTATACATATAGATATAATGTATTAATTAGATCTCTCATATATAGTTTGCGCAGATTAGTTAAATATATACTATTACATTAGATAAGATACAATTAATGGTTCTTAATTAGAACAGGGTGGGAATGAGATCGAGATGGGTGGGGCTATATATAGTACAAACAACACAGTTGGCTTGACCACCGACTGAGAAACCTATACATGAAAACAATTGGGAACCTACCATGTGTGTACCATCACTTTCCAACTTGGAGGAACATGCATGATACATGCATATATGGTTTCAAATCCTTCTGTCATATATATGGTCCAGGTAAGGTAGGTAGTGCTGACCATGGAGGGGTCCCATATGCCAGTACTCGTGCAAGAGTGATGGGTTTTAAATGTTTGGCAACATTTGAGAGAGAGAGAGAGAGAGAGAGAGAGAGACTGAATGGAGAGAGAGAGATAGAGAGAGAGAAGAAGAAGAAGAAGAAGAGTACACTTTGGCAGTATTTTAGTACTCTTGAATCTGTTTGATGATGGGAACACTGCCTTTGCACGCCCTATGAACAATAAGAACAATCAAAGGGGTCTTCGAAAGTGATCTCGAGAGAGAATAAGTTAGGGAATTGGATGGAATTGGGAGAAGAGAAGGAGTTTCGAGACTTACCTATGCTTGGATGTGGGTTTTTAGTCGTAGAATTTGTGTACCTTCGCCATTGTTCCTCTTTTTAAACATGTCAAAGCTTAGCCAGAGAGACACCGTTAACCTCTTTCCAATAAAGAAGGGTCGATTTATGTAGGGGATAAGAAATCTCTGATTATTTTAACTAATATTTTAACTAAAATTAATTTGGGAGGGGTTATGTGACCCGAGAGTTGGGGGAGGGGGGTTAAGCTACCCAAAACTCACATTTTAACCGGTTTAACTTATCCCCCCTGTGAAATCGTCCTATGAACTTAACTCAACTGGTATCTCTCACTAACCCACTCTCTACCCCGTCAAATTGGGTATGCCTGCTTTGGTTGAAGGGTAGAGCATTTTATCCAAGGTAGGGTAACCCAGGGTAGGAGTGGTTTTACTTTGGGAAATGGAGTTGTGTTACCTCATTTTTTTAGTCAACTAATAATTTTGACTTTACTTATTTTCATGTAAAAAAATTAAAAAAATAAATAAAATATGAGATATATAATAAAAAAATATTTAAAATTTTATGATATTTTTTCAATTTTTTTTTTAATTAACCCCCTCCACCCCACCTCAACAGGTGGGGTGGGGGTACCCCGGGATAAGCGCGGTACCCCGGGGCAGAGCCTCCCCGCGCCCGAAAGCGGGGCAGGGGGGTACCCCGGGTACCCCGGTTACCAAGTCTTTCCCTATCGTTACAACACTCAACTTGGAATGAACACCGACTGAGAAACCTATACATGAAACAATTGCGGACCTACCATGTGTTCCATCACTTTCCAATTTGGAAGAACATGCATGCATGATACATATATGGTTGCAAATCCTTTTGTGATATGGTCCAGGCGGTGGCATGACCATGGGGGGTCCCATGCCACTCGTGCAAAAGTGATGGGTTTTAAATGTTTGGCAGCACTTATGTTGGAGAGATATATAGAGAGCTGAATTGTTTCTGCCAATTTAAAACTTTGATTTGCATTAGGTGAAGAGGATTAGAATTTTCAAGAGGTCTAGAACTGATATGGATGACCAAGTGGGGGCTCATGAATGTCTGGTGAGAGATCTTTGACACTTGCTGGCCTCCTGTGCAAGGGTGACAGGTTTTGATGTGCTCTAGCAGCATAGATACATAAAGAAGAGAGAGAGAGAGAGAGAGAGAGAGAGAGAGAGAGAGAGAGAGAGAGAGAGAGGAGAGAGAGAGAGAGAGGAGAGAGAGAGAGAGAGAGAGATATATATATATATATATATATGTGGATTGAATATAGATACATAGTGGCTGACGAATGTGTGGTGGAGAAATATGTATTGCAAGACTATTTTTATAAAAAAAGTTAATTAGTTAAGAGAGTTTGACATGTCAAATTTCTCTCTCTTTATCAATCAATGAAATTATTTTCTTTGCAATTAATTCATGAGTTTTATTTTTATTTGTTTATGACCAAATGTAGTACAGTAGTACTCGAATTTGTGTAAAGTTCTAAAAGACCTTGGTTCAAATCCCAGACCCAACTAATTACGGCAACATTTTTTTCCCCCAAGACTATATATATGAATCTCATGCTTGCATCCCTCGAAGATTAAATTAATATATAGGAGCTAGAGATATTGAGACCTCAAGACTAGTTTAATTTGCGATATGCATTTCTTATGTCTGGTGTGCGACTAGACAACTTTCTTAGTAAGAATTAACTTGATCCCTTAGCACTACTATACCAGGCCTCTGAGTAATAGGATGAGATTAGATAATGTTGGGAGTGGCAAAAGCCAAGAATATATTTAGAATATTTTTTTATTGTCATTTTTAGTATGGACATATATGTAAAAGTGAAAGGATTATTCTAATTAAGCATCTTCTTGACGTTACGATGGGTCTTTGAAGGTATTTTATTTCTATAAGAGAATATAAATCTAAAAAATATTATCACATAATTAATATTTTAAGAGGGGTATATATATGTGTGTGTAAAAAAACCCCCAAAAAATCTATTTTTATTTCTTATCTATCGAAGAGGGATCTCAGGATCAATTAATTTATAAATTGACTGTGACATTTCATCTAATCTTATCCTCCTGAAAATGACACACAGAAGACTGTACAAGACCCATTAACACAAAGAAAATACAAAATTTTCCCTCTCATATGGTTAGTAAGTCAGGTTAAATGTACAAGAACCACATAATAGTGATGAAGGCCTAGTCCATGCATAGTGATGGGTCCATGAACAGCTCCAGCCACCTCCAACCATAAATCTGTTCCTCCAACCCTCCAACCTCAATTGTTTGTGTGCATTCATTAATTGTCTCCCCTTATCCTCTTGCCAACATATATGTTCAGACAATAATGATAATATTGAATCCATGTGAGTAATTATTTACATTATATATATATATATAAAGTAATGTTGTGGTACGACGGTGCAGCACTGCCGTACCACAGCCCACACCGTCGGATCTCCATCCGACGGTGTGTTAAAAAAAAAAAAAAACGAGACCTTGCGTTTCGCGCGCCTGCGGCGCGCGAAATGCACGGTCCCACCTGGGCCGTTGGATCTGAGATCCAACGGCCCCAGCTCGGATACGGCAGGGCCGCACCCAGCGGCCCTGCCGTGTATATATATTATATAATATATATATAGAGAGAGAGAGAGAAGAGAGAGAGAGAGAGAGAGAGAGAGAGAGAGAGAGAAATTAATGGTCATTTCATGATGAGATAATGTACCTAATATTCTAGATAATTGGTTGATAAATTGTGCTGCAGGCCCAAAGCTCGTATATATATACACATATATAACCCAAAAAATAAATGTAAAATTGTGAGGGTTTTTTACATAGAAATTGTTTTTACATGAAAAATGGTAAATATGTCATCGTACATACGTTGCTAACATATATGTTGTAGACATGTCGTTGCCGTTATGTGGTGTTTGCAGTTTGCTCACCATCTATTTATCCATCAGTTAACACGGGTTAAAATAACTTCGTGAAAGAAAAATATCAACTTTGTCCTCCTTTTAAAAATTTTCAAAATAATGTACAATAAAAGTAGCAAATATAGAAAGATCCATTTGCAAGCTAATGATCAATTTTTAGACTCTTAACCATGGTTGGTTGATCGCATTATTGACAATATTTGAAGTATCACTGCAGTGGCATTATTGACAATATTTTTAACTACAATCACATATTTATCATTTTTCATTTTATGCCTGATTTCTATGAATAAAAGACCTTAAATTTTTATAACAAGGCATGAAACTTCAAAATAATTCGCTGGGTACTTCCACGCCTTTTAGCTAAGGGACATCTTGTGTGCTGTGGATATTGATGTATATATATAAACTGTTACACTAATGTCTTATTTTGCCTTAAATTGTTGTACTTAATTATTCCTTTCTCTTATGTCAATCGAGTGTCATAACCAAGCTAGCTACTACATTTCAGACTAATCTATGCCAACTCTCTCTCAACACTCTCATCTCACTTCTTAATTTGGACCTCTTTCTGCATCTAGTTAATTAGCTAGCTCGGCAGGCAGCCAGCAGTCATGCATGAGCTCGATCTGGTGGTCTTTAATTGATACCTAATCATGGTGTTCATGCCTCACCCTCTCTCTCTCCCACACCCCTTAATTCACATGCATGCATGGCCGTACACGATCTCTATCATCGCCTCAGTATTGTCCCCATTCCAAGAAAACAGTACACCTTAATTTTCTAGTCTTTGATACCTAATCATGGCCGTGATATGTCTCACCCTCGCTCCCTCCCCCACAGTCCACACTCCTTCCCCGTGCATGCATGCATGGCCGTACATCTCCATTAATATCGCCTCACTGTGTCCCCATTCCAAGAAGACGTACGTACAGTACTACACCATCCTAACTTCCCATTTCTCTTTGGACGCATGCAGCACATATATAAAGCCCTGTCTGTCTGGCCTCACTTCTCTGACGGCCCGGTCTTTGTTATTTGTTCACTGTTCCCCTTCCCACCTCCATTATTGTCTGGGGGGCTCCCTCCCTCCAACACACCACACCTCCAGATCCGATCCGTTCTGCATATCATCGCCATTGGAAGTGGTGGAAGCTTCGTGAGGCACTGCTAGCTGCATCCCCCGACCGGCCCCCTCTGTGGGTCTGCTAGCTGCATGGGCATGCATGCATGGCGTCGTCTCTCCTGCCCTCACCTCTCTGTCGGCTTCTTAGATCTCCTCTTCTGTTGTTTCCCCTTGAGGGAGCTGCAGTGAGACAGCCATGCATGGCCAGATCCATTACTGTTCAGAGAGCTTCAGAAGGGGAAAGGTTCATCCGTATCTCCATGTCATGATCTCCATTGTTGTGTGTTCCCCCCTGTTCATCGGCATGTAAACCCAGTTTTAATTAGATGGGTGTTCTGCATTGTTTAATATAATATAAATAATGTGTCATTAAAATATATATGCTATATATATTAATTTTTTAAAGACGTCTTAACCAACACTGTCGAATTAGTGATGTACATAAGATAGAATGAGGTCTTCATGTGCTACCATGCATATATATAAGACAAGCATAATTTATAGAGTTTTGAAACAGGTAGATCTGGCTACAGACAAGGTTACAGCATTATTAGCGAGACGGCATTTTAAAATGAGCCCGGCGGTCTACCGCAACAGAAACACCGCCGCTGCCTCCTCACAGACAAGAAAGAAATAAAAATATTTATTTATTTATTAATGTTGGCCGGAAATTGGATTGGATCGATTTTTCAAAGATCAGTACAAATTATAGTATACCGGTCTGATCCAATCTGATTCAGTCTAATTCATATTTAAATTTTAATAATAAAAATTAAAAAAGAAAGAAAAAAATATTATGAGCTGACCTGGACCACAAAAGTACGAGTTGGACATGTAGAATTGTTCGTCTGGTTCATTCAACTATGATATTATTGTTGTTAAAGTATTATCAAATATACTACTTATAATAAAAAGCGTCACTAGTACAATTGTGACGACCCAACTAGTTAATCACTTAACTTTTGAACGTCCGACTGGATAAGACTATGTGACCATTTGTGACGATCCAACTAATAAATTATCCCAACAACCGTACTAGTTGAAGACTTTTCAGAAATAGTACTCATCTTAAGACTTCTCTTAATTGACCGTACTAACTTCAAAAAAAAATTATACTTAAATTCAAAATGACTAATCCAAATTATCGGTGGTCTAATATTAATTTAGTATATTTAATTTATTCTTATATAAGGCATTATATACATCGTCGGACTGATATGTTGTACTCTCCTCTTAACAGTGGATTTGTCTAACCCATAAAAGATAATCTCTTCTTTGTTCTTGGGTTAAGTAACTTTAAGTTTAACGCCTATGTCTCATTCTCAAAGTCTTTTAAAAAATATAAGAGGGTAGTTTCGTCAAAAATTTATTAAACTAACAAAAATAATAGAATTTTGGAGCAAGATTTACTTTCTTCGAACGAAAATTAACCACAATAGTGTGTCTGTAATATTTTCTATTGACTAGTGATATGTTTGACAAATATTTTAGTAATGATATCATATTTATAATTTTTCATCGTAACCATGGTTTTATGCAAAAAAAAATCCAAATAGAAAATCCACCGTCGCACGGAATCACACTCCGGTTTCAATTCTTTCCAGGAGACGGCCCTCTCTCGAGACGACACGTGCAGAGCCTGGCAACTTGAATCTAAGCACCCCTGGCTTTCTCCTTGTACGCCGCGTGTCCTTGCATGTTTCCCAAGAGATCAGGAATTTTTACAAATATATCGCCGCATAAGTACATTCTGGTTTCTTAAACCAACAAAAATATGCTCCATATATTTGAATAATTACACTTGTGCGCTTCTAATTTGTTATACCATCAAATGATGCTGCAAATAAGTAGAAAAAAGCTTCAATAACATATTCTTTGGAGCACATGTGATCTTAATATATCCTTATGAAAATAAGTAATAGTAAATTATTAAGAGTCCTTAAAAAATATTTGACTTATTTTTAGTCTCACGAAACTGTAAGTACTCATACAGTAAGTGTTATCTCATGTTATATTATACGTTAAATTATGTTATAGTAAAGACCTTCTATTACAGTCAAAAACTTTTAATTATTTTTTTCAATAAATAAAACTTTCGGCTAAAACACCATGCTCTCCCGACCCCCCCCCCACCCTTCTCTCTCTCTCTCTCTCTCTATCTCTCTCTCTTATTAAGATAGTTTTTGGGCAAATCATCCCGATATACAATACGATATGTCTATTTATACCGTGTCATGAATTAAAGGTCAGTCTAGTCCAATTTGTCGATTAGGCAAATTTTATTTATAATATCGACTTTTATTATATATATATTCTATTATGATATTTTCTTAATTTAAATTTATTACAAATTCAAAATTATAATTATAAAAAATCTATTTTGATAAGCAATACTGTTGTAACCAATCAATCTAACTCATCCCCGTTGATACTGGTGAGGAGATTCCTCACCAATCAAGATAGTGAACCGGCAGGGTACACAAATAATAAATCATGGTCATCCAATAATAGTGGTCCATAGTGACTCACCCATAAACATCCAGCAAGGCTTTTAAAGTAATAATAGTTTTTTATATAATTACTGTATATATTAAAAAATTATTATTATTTATTTAATGTTATTGTCAAATATACCCCTACATCTTTATTATTGGATGATATGTCCCTGGTGGTTGTCCTCCCACACCTTTATAAGCTGCCCTCCCCAGCTTCCAGTCCTCACCGCCACCGTTGCTTCTTCCTCCTGCACTTCGCGGCCATCTCCAAAGCTTCCAGCCTTCCACCCTGCCCCTCGAACTCATCCCAGCTCTGTTCAGTTGCTGCCTTCTTCTTCTTCTTCTTCCACCTCCCAACAAAGATGGGAATCTGCAGCTCCTGCGCCTGCGAGGGAGATCACGGCTCGTCATCTCCCACGACGACGTCGACGAAGGTGATTCTGGAGGACGGGAAGCTGCTGGAGCTGGGCGGGCCCGTCGTCCGCGCCGCCCAAGTGCTCTCCGGCGAGGCCTCCGAGCGCTCCTTCCTCTGCGACGCCGACGGCATGGAGTTCGAGGGCTGCGTGACAGCGGTGGGCGCGGGGGAGGAGCTCCGCCCGGGGCAGCTCTACTTCGTGCTGCCGCGCTCCATGCTGAAGCGGCGGCTGCTCCCCGAGGAGATGGCGGCGCTCGCCGTCCGGGCCAGCGCCGCCCTCCTGGAGTGCGGTTGTGCGGCCTCCTCGTTCGTGGCCTCGGCGGGGAGGGAAGGGTGGGAAGAGGCGGGGCGGAGGGTGGCGCCGGTAGGGGGCTTCTCGGTTGGACTGGCAGCGACGGCGGGGCGGAGGAGACCCATGGGGAAGGCCAGTGGCAGGACTCGTAATTTTAGTCCTATGTTGGGGGTCATTTCGGAATAGGATCCGGGGGCTTTGCTGGCGCAAAACGGTACAGACAGAAGACGGTACGCTGCTCCCGACGGTGCTGTGGCTTTACCGTGTTCCTGCACTCAGTGAGGGAAGAGCTTATGCGCGCATTACATTTATATCTACACGATGAGAGTGATTTATTGGGTGTGGGATCAGTAAATATTTATAGATTTCATTCAGATGTGTTTGAGATAGATAATATTCGTCTATCTCACTACGGGTACAAATTTTTCCTCTCAGACAGTCTTTTTTTCTTATCAAGAGCTCTGAGAGTAGAGAGAGAGAGAGAGAGAGGAAATGACATGTAAAATTGCCTCATTAATTGTGAATATTAACTTTTTGTTATCATTCTTTATGCTCCTCTTCTTGTAATCTCTTGCAATTCATGCACTTAATTTAGGGTTCTTAAGGTGGCTAATTAACAACTATAGGCATAATCACATTTTGATGCATCTTATTGAGAAGATAAATATCAAAACCTATTGTGGGTTGGGTTGCATGCCAAGGCTACAAACTCGTAGCATATATGTATCGCTAGGTTGTATCCATATCCACATTGATGTGTTTGATTGTTAACTTGCAATTATATTCACTCTCGTCCACTGATTATTAGGTTGCTCGTTTAAAATAAATAAAATAAAAAACATAGATATAAATAAGAGAGGAAAAAAAAAAACACATACAAATTTATGTGGTTCGGCAATCGCCCAAATCCGCAAAATCCGTCTCATTCACAACTCTAGAAGAAACTACTGGCCCTGAGCCCTTCTCTGTCTTAATTAGTGGATGATTTTTAAGATTATGTTGCACATATTATAACCCCCAAAATTATTAAATCTTTAAAGACCATTTGAATATGAGACACAATCTCAACACTGTATCATTAATTTGGCATATATAGGCGTGGGTATGTCGGAGTGAAATTAAAATTATTTCTACTTATTTCGTCTTTGATTAAGCGTTATTGATTTTTCTTCTTATTTCGAAGCACTAATATTGATAATTACATAAAATTTGGAGTTATGTCAGTGTGACCGCCTCTGAAAACTAAGTTGACAGCAATTGCGGACCTACCTATGTATATATAAATTTTGGAGGTACGTGCGAGCGGTTGACCGGGTGGGCCACACCATGCCCATGGCGTGCGTGCGATTGATGGGTTTTAAATGGTGTGCAGTAGACATGAGAGAGATGGGGGAGTGGGGGGAGACAGCTTGCAACATAAGTTCTGCTTCTTTTTTTTTATCTCTCATTTTGATAATTATAGAGATAAAAAATGGTGAATGAGATATTTTTTTTTCTCAATTTTGAATTTGTTTGATGGAAAAAATATCGACTTACATTTACAACTAAAAGAAAAGATCGCGAGAGAGCAAGAGATTGAAAATGATTTGAGAAGAAAATCTTTCGACTCTCAAGTAAAAAAATGGTCGAAACATGGAGAAGTGAAGGATATTTGGATTAGCCTACTTCTCTTCCGATCCCCCTCTTAATTTTGATGACAGACAAATCCCTTTACCACTTTGGTAGTGGTTAAAGTTGGGGTTAAGGGAGAGTAAAAAGATGGTTAAAGTCTTTTTGCACTTTGGGAACCTAATTTCCTTAATCAGGGTGAGTTGGGTGGAAATATAGTTAAAGGGGGTTAAAAAGATGGATAAGTTACTCAAGCTAAAATGTTTGGATAATTACTTAACCGGGTTCTTACCCAATAACCTATATTTTGGGCTAAAATAAAATGGAGAGTTTTTTGGTTAAATAACTCTTGAATAAAATAACTAAATATTACTTAATTATTTTTCAAAACTGGAGAGTGTTTCAAGAGTACTCTCAACGCGCTGCTCTTTCCACTATAGATTTAAAAATGATCTTGGGAGAAAATCTTTCTCTCAAGTGAAAGAATTGGTTGAAACTAAAGAAGTCGAATAAGGTCGAGAGAGAGAGTGAAAGAGAGTAGATTAATTAGCTTACTTCTCTTTCTATCTCCCTCATGGCAAGTAAGTTCCTTTTAAGCATGTGTTAGAGCTCTTCTAATGTGTTGCTCTTTCCATGATTTGTTCTCGAGAATAATCTCGAAAGAAAATCTTCTGACACTTAAGTTAAAAAATTAACTAGAATGTAGGGAAGTAGAGAGAGAGGGCGAGGTTGATTTATTTTCCTCCTGATTCTTAGGGGTGGCAATGAGTCAGATTTTTAATCTAAAATTTTAAAATATTAAAATTATCACCGTGTCATTTATTTATTTATTTTAAGAATATTGAACCATTGGGCCGGGCCGAGCCAAACTCGGATCCGGCCCAATCTTACTCCGGGTCGGGCCAAGTCAGGCTCAAAACTTAAATAAAATTAAAATATTCAACCCAAATTCGTATAAAATAGGACAGAACCACAGGACCTACGAATCGATCCGACTCAGTTAACACCCCTACCGATACCCCCTCTTTGCATGACTGACAATCTCTTTTTAAGTGTGTATCAGAAATCTAGTGCATTACTCCTTTCCAACCATGATGTGACAAATTTATACGCGCCATTCATCAGTCTATATAGTCTAATCAAACTCAAATAATTTATCAGCACAAATAATATTATTTCCCCGGTAAATATGTTCACTTAACTTATCCGTGGGCCTTTCTTGTACATAGATTTTTTAAATTTATGTGATAAAGATCTTGAAATAAGACTGTAGGAGATCCACGTCCCCATCAATACAGGTTGAACATATTTGGACCACCCAATTTGGGTGGTGATGTGATGGACGGCTATGAAACAGTGGGTCCATGAACAGTTGCATCCATGAATCCACCTTCACCCATTATTGGTGAATGCAACTATCTTATGTTCCTGCTTGATTTGATTTCGAATTTTTTTTATTCCCTTCACGCCCTCTAGCAATTACATGTATGAACATGTTTATGGTACATGTATATTAATTACTCATTTCATGAAATAATTGAACTGCCCTAAAATAATATAGGATAAATTAATTAAATTTTTTTATCAAATATTTGAATTATTTTTTAATTTTTAACAGAACTATAACTCATTACATAAGTATTATCTTGGTAAATTAATTAAGAGTCCCTATCAGATTTTTGACTTATTTATTAGTCCCTAACAGAGCTGTAACTTATTACAGTTAGTGTTATCACCTATTACAGTATATATTAAATTCTGTTACAGTAAAGACCTTCCTATTACAATCAGGGACTTCTAATTAATTTACCTTATTATCTTCTATTATTAAGTCTTGTTACAGTAAAAATTTTTCTCTATTACAGTCAAAGACTATTAATTAATTTGTCTAATAATATAATCCTACTAAAAGCTGCGCTTTGATGCCATCTATATTCGTGCATGACTTTAATACATGTGATAAACTTTTATCAATGTATTTATATAATATTCCTTCTTAATTCTTTAGAGATTTCAATCATTTATTCACGGAAACTAGATGATAAAGACATATGTTGAAATTTTAGCCCAAACAATGCAAATATGCATCTAGGATATGTAGATTCTTATGCAACTTCCTTTTCATAGGTGCATATATATATATAGTCAGAGAAATCTCAAAGAAAAAGAATTAACACATCTGCTATCACGGCCAAGGGCGGATCTAACATATGTTCAGTGAAATCTCGTGACTCAACTGAATAACAAACTTTGTATTGAGGGTATAATTTTTCACTATGAATATCTCACTAAATTTATATAAGTGCATCATTAAAATCTCACTGAAATAAAATTTTAAATCCACCACTTGTCACGGCTTCTGATCAGGTATTTTTCTAACTTAGCTAATAGGTGAAATTTAAGGGCTGGCTTGATACATAATTTGTTTGATAGATCAGATAGAACTGTTTATGATTTCTTTTGTAATTAACAGGACGGATAGGATTATATAATTAGGTTTGTCTCCAGATAAGGTGCGCGCCTAATTGGCTAGCTAGTCAAATAACTCGGGTTCTTGGGGTTACACTAACTATTGAATTAATAATAGAGAGAAAATAATTAATTACACTATCTTAATTAAAGTTACTTATTTGGGGACAAATTAACAATTTGATCATCAAACAAAGCCTAAGTCGTGTGTTGTTGGGAGAAAGACGGATGTGCATATACAAACGTTAGCACTGCATGGCCGTCATCTTAATTAGGTGTAGGTTCCCACAAGTTTGATTGTGATATATATAGTTATCCCATATAACTTATCTCTAGTTATATCATAACTAGTGCACCGCCCATATTTATGTACTCTCCTTCTCACGGACACACAAAGATACACGCATCTTATTTAATTCGAATCTTAGATGTTGTCCATACTTCCGTTACTCGAACGAACAAGGGGGCATGGGTATTGATTAGACCCGGACAACACCGTGATAACAGATAGATTCAACCAGCCACGGTTGTCGGAAAGTTGGGTACTGAAGACCTGTGCAGTGATATTGTGGACTTACTCAAATATTTTGTAATTGGTACGGTATGTTTGGAGAATTGCGTGAACATCTCTCCCGACTAATATTGAGTAGAGGTGTTCGTTAAATGATTCAACTCAAAAAATCAAATCGAATCGATCGATTTGAGTTGATTCAGTTTGGATTGATTCAGTGCGGATTGAAAAGTCCTATAGTTCAATTCAATTTTTTGTTGTGAGAGCGATTGAGTTGAATATATATTAAATACATTTGATAATAAATAGTATTACAAAAAAAAAAAAAACGCAGCCCAAACGCCTTCGGCACCTAAGGGGAGATCATGAGTTCGAATCTCGTGATCGCCTTAAAATCTTGTATTTTTGCTATTTTTAATTTAAATCGAATCGAATTGATTTGATTTATTTAGGGGGGTCTGTTTACTTCAAGAGTTAAGTCACGGGATCTAATAAGTCCAATTCATAATGTGGTTGATAACTAAATTAAAGAGAAAGATGATGATCTTTACACATAACTCGAATTTTAACGTAGTGACAGTCTAATTTTGACAATAAATGTTATCAGAGTAAAATTGTAGATTTCAATACTTAAGAGTATCGTTGGGGGAGAGATTGTTGACGTGATACATCTGGAAGACCGAGTAGGTAACGTCTCTTCTGAATAATATTGCATGACAGAAATTTGAAAGACTAGATCTGACAAATTTAATTTACAATTCGTTTGATAAGTAAGTTAAAGAAAAATATCTAGTGATCCTTATACACATCTGGAATTTCAGGTAGTGATATTCTAATACTATTAAAATATTTGAATCTCTCTCTCCACCTATCTCTCTAGAGAAAACTTTTTTACAAGATCGACCGAGTAAAAAAATTGCGGTGTATTACTCCGCGCGCCGTCTATCTAATTGATCAGAAGGTCGAAACTCACACATTATTGGTGTGTGGACTCCAATTATCCGACCAATCAAGTGAGTAAAATTTGTGTCGGCCTCGATCATCCGACTGATCAGGTGAACGATCGATCGAGCAATCTACTTAAGTGTTTCTATTCATTGGTCAGATAAAAGATAACATGTAAATTTCGATCGTCTGACCAATTATAGGAATAATATAGCAACGATCATCTAAACATTTCTACCTGGGCGTTGGATTTTCTCGTTTATCTATCTCTCTTTAGATAGTGTGTTAGTCTCTTAAATCCCCAATTGATCAGAAAAACTTAAATCAGGGTGAGTGCTCCAACACACGTTCTAACAGTTCTTCTTCTGGACGTCGAAAAATTATTTCATGTTCTTCTCGCGAAGGAGGGGTTAAGATTTCTTTACCGATCGCTAAAAAATATTCCTCAAGTCCCGTGCGGCAATTAGAGGTGATTAATGCGGAAGATCTAACTCTGCAAGATAATATCAAAGATTGGAGGACAAAATTTACTTCTGTGGTCGAGATTGTCAGAGCAGAGAATATATTTATGCCTGAATTTAAATTTGACTCAATGATATCTAGAATGGATTCAGAGAAAGATAACATGGAGCGTTATTCTCGAAGACCAGGGCTATGACCCCTGACAGTCTTTTGTCGTACTCACTCTTGGGATAGATCTTCTATAGAATTTTAGTTAACTCCTATTTTACTTGGAACTTGTAGTCGGTTATTACCTCTGATTTCAAAGTTATTTCTCATATATATAATAAATCGGCCCTCTCGGGCTTTTGTTAAAAAAAAGTTTTCTTCTCATGCATGGTACGCTCAGCATCAAGGTCAAGTTCGAAGTTATAATATTAGTTAGAGAAATGCTATACTCTAGGCACTGCCGGGAGCATAGCCGACGTAGAGGGGCCGCGCCCCTCCACCTGCGCGACGCGTGGAGGGGCGGGCCCCTCCAGCATTAAATGCTCTATTTTTTTTTACAATTTGTGTGCACCAATATGTTGTTTGTGCACACAAATACATTATTTGTGTGTATTGTAGTGCACATAAATTATAAAAAAAATAGAACATTTAATGCTGAAGGGCCCGCCCCTCCACCCTCCCGGCACTGCCGAGAACGTAACATTACTCTATTAATTATTGTGTAAAAACATGCATGTTACAATAATATTACTCGTTCACGTGGGGACATGGTGTGAACCTTGTGGAAGGGGGTTGTGATGGGTGTCCTCACATGAGCACGCACACACACGGACACAACACACGCCCCCATGCATTTACTTGGGGCTGCATGCACGAGTGTACATGCGACCCTTCCTGAGTTACGGTGATTCTGATGCTTTCACACAAGTCCCGAGAGAGAGAGAAAGATGGAGATGTGTGTGTGTTAGAGAGAGAGAAAAATAGAGATGTAAGAGAAAGATTTACTATAATTTTCAAAAATGTAGAAGTGTAAACTATCTAGGATGATAGTTTATGCGACGCCAAAAGAAACAAACAAATTACATGACAGTTTGCCGCCACATGAGCTGTCATCCTAAGTAATTTGACTTGTTATATTTTTGAAAAGTGTAATAAATTTTTCTCGAATATAATCTAGACGTGGAATATTATTAACCGTTGGCGAGAGCTTTGGCATAGTGGGTGGCTGTGTGTGTGCATGAGAGAGAGAGAGAGGGTATAGGAGACATGTAATATGCATGTAATTTTAGGGAACTAACACTTGGTGCATACTAATAATATGTGCTAAAGTTGGTACACCCAATAAAATTATGTTTAACTCAAAGATGAGATATTATAATATATATTATATCCCTGCTTTTTCAATTTTAATGAGTTGGGTAGCCCAATTTTATTAGGTGTGCGTAATTAGTGCATACCAAAAAATACATATTAAATATTTCTCATAATTTATTATTGGGTAGAGTTTTAGCAGCAGCATGTGTTTGTGTTTGCGTGTGTGAGAGGGTGAGATGGAGATGTGTGTATGAGAGCGAGAGATGGAGATGTCTGTCTCTGTGCGTGAGAGAGAGACATGGAGATGTGAGATAGAGATCTAGAGAGAGAGAGAGATGGAGATGTGTGCGTGAGAGAGAGAGAGAGAGAGAGAGAGAGATGGAGGTGTGTCAGAGATAGAGAGAGATGGCGATGTGTGGTCTGTGGGTGTAGGGCTGCCAATGGACCTCCGATTTCCGCTTAACCGACCCGTTTTCGTATTTTTTATAGGATGCGGAACTCCGAAAAGACCTTTCCGATAGCTTAGCGGAAGCGGAAATGGTATCCGAATTCTTATAGGATGCGGAAGCGGAAACACCCAATTCCGCATCCGCTTGTCCGTTTCCGTTTCCGATAACTTTTAATATATATTATTACTATTGTTATAATCAAATCCCTCAAACTCGAAGTTTGGCTCTTAATTTTTAACTCATTGTCTCTCACCTCCCATCTATATGTAAATGTCATCTATTCTTGTCCCAATTATTGGTTAGTGGTCACTATCTGGTATCATCATAATATGTAGTTTTTTTCTCTAATAATATTTATATGGGAAAATTAATTGGGGGTCCTTGTAAGAGGAGGTTTCCTCTTTTCCTCGTCCCTGTCAAATACTGAAAGACGTAGAGTCCTTACTTTTTCACCTGGTTTAATTTAGAAATCCCTACTTTTGAGACGTCACCATTTACGACCCTCGATTCACGAGTTCCGTCTCTTTTTGCATCTGTCTCTTTTTTCCATTCCCGTCTTACCCTTCCGTCCTTTCAAATGCATATATTTGTTCATGTGCAAACAAATAGGTCACAACAAAGAACTTGTAGCAACCCGCCCCCATCCTAAATGAAATAACATCTTCTATAATTATTCTTTATCTACAATGTGTATTGATGTCAATGGTTGTTGTAAGTGCGAACACATGTTATGTAAGTGCGATACACGTTATGTAAGTCCAACTTCCATGGATGGCGGAGACAGATAGAAGGTGGGCATGTCACTGCATTGCATTCAAAGGACGGAAAGATAAGACGGGAATGAAAAAAGAGATGGATGCAAAAGAGATGGAACTTGTGAATCAAGGGTCGTAAATGGTGACGTCTCAAAAGTAGGACTCCAAATTAAACCAGTAAAAATTAAGGACTCTACATCTTCCAGTATTCTGATAGGGACAAGGAAAAAAGTAACACCCTCCGACAAGTACCCCCAATTAGTTTTTTTCTTCATTTATCTACATATATTGATTATCTATTACTCAACCATTATATATAACTATATGATTTTATCATACTAATGATCTTGTTTTACTTCATTTAGTAAGGGTCATTATAATGTACATGATTGAGAAGATATGGTAGAAAAGATTATTAATTTACATTTGAAATTATTCATAAATTTAATAATTAATGTACTTGTAAATTTATAAATAAATTCTAATTGTATAGATATTGTTACATCCGAAGTTTCCGGGTTTTGTTACGGTTTCCGTTTCCGATTTTTCCCGATAGAAAGCGGAAATGGATGCGGAAGCGAAACACTCTTTTCCGTTTCCGATTCCGACTCCGAAATTTCTTATAGGAAGCGGAAGCGGAAACACCCATTTCTAATCCGACTCCGACCGTTGGCAGCCCTAGTGGGGTGGGGGTAGGGTGCGTGTGTGTGTGTGCGCGTGTGAGAGAGAGAGAGATGTAAGGCTGCCGTGGATAGCCTTTTCTGATTTTTATCTGTTTTTCGATTTTTCGTACTATTTTTTTTGTTTTATTATTTTCTATTTTTTCATTTTCGTTTCTGATAAGATATATTTATTTTATTTACAAAATATATATATTTAAAATTTTATTTCTTAATATTAAAAAATTTTAGACTAAGTTTTTATTCCTTCTTATTTGTAAATAAAATCTAATTACTTGTCTCTCTCGTAGCATTTATTATACTCATTATTATCAAGATATCTCTTTACCATTACTCCTAATGTTACTACTCTATTATTTGATCGTACTAAATGTTTTCGATTACTTTCCGTTTCGACCCATTTCCGTTTTCTTATAAGAAATATATGCGGAAAGTGTCTTTTCGATTCCGACTCCGACCCGTTGACAACCCTAGAGAGATGTGTGTAGGAGAGAGAGAGGAGATGGTTTACTTGGATAACTTAGAGATCCCAATATGGAATGAGTAAGGTGGGTCGAGGATGGGTAGGCAATTTAAGTGTATTCAGATGGACGTTGCCTGTTCTTGGCTTATTTAGTCTGCATCTGTTTAAGTTTGAGCATTGTGATCTATCTACGCGTGTATATTCAATCTTCATTAAATGCGATTAAATAACCTCTTCTTGTTTCTGTGAGAGTCCGAGAGGGGCACATAGGGTTGGGGGGGGGTGACCATTTGGGACAACTTTAGTTACTTTACTGTACGTACATGGTTTGATGTCATATCTTAGATGCATGCATGGATGGCACTGGTGAGTGAACTGTGAAATATTCTGATGATACCTGAATCTAGTACTTTATTTCAGTATGTTTCGATCAATATTATTTGAAAGAGCATATATAGTGAGGTGTTATTTATTGATTTTTTTAAAGTGCCATATAAAATGTTGCATGTGCCCTGAACACGAGAGATCTGTGTTTGAATGCGGTGTAATTGTAGATGTAAAGAGTACTACTGTGCATTCTTCAATAAGAGGAAAATAAATATTAACTTGTTCTTAAACTCTCCTCTCTAGCTCTCTCACTCATCACTCACCCCGTAAAGGTAGAAATAGAAAAAACTTTGGTTGAATTATGTTATTAATAAAATATATAGATCACAACTTACATATTATAAATACAAACCACACAATTCAAATATAAATTTGTTGATCCACAAATTACATCCATTCATAAATATAAGTCACAAAGTTCAAATGAAAATAGATAGATCTACGAATTACATAGCAATAACACTACAACATATTTACTATGCTATACTTGGTGCATAGTAATTAGTTATACTAGTATAACAATATTATTAACCAAACTAGTATAACAATATTATTAACCCAAAAAACTAGCATAGCAATATAAAATTTCGAACAGTGAAAGAAATCAAATAGTTAATATAAAATTACTTGGTTGCAATTTTTTAAATAGCCAATATAAATTTATAGATCCACATTACATGAATCTATAAATTTCATAAATCCATAAATACAAACCACTTAATTTAAATGTAAATTATAGATCCCAAAATAGATAATCATATATTCCACATCCATTGTTGAATTAATGTTGAGCAACTATCTATTTTTCTAAATAGTTAATTATGATATTTTTGCTATGACAAAACCTTTTAATATCTATTGTTTTAACACTACTAGAAAAATCAGTTATACCTACACCGCTTACTTACACCGCAACTTATAGTAGGTATAGACACCATTTACCTACTTAAAAAAAATACATTTTTTATTTAATTTTCAAAAACGTAGGTGTAGGACAAACTCCGCTTACATTATTTACCAGTGTAGGTATAATTTACTTAATACCGTCGAAACCCTCCCCCGCCCCCAAAACAATCTCTCGCGCTCAAAACTCGAACCCTTTTTCATTTCACCTTCCAAAATCCCCTGAACGTCCCCAACCAAAATCTTACCCCCGTTCTCTCCCCTCCTGCTCTTACCTTCACGGACTCCACCTCCCTCAGCATCCCCGCACATAGGCGGCGGATCTCCCTGAGGGCGCAACGAACACCACCGGCTTGGCCGATCTGAACGGCTCACGGAGGGGCAACGCGAGGGCGGCAACCTTCTTCTCAGTCTCCCTGAGGGACCTGGTGACGGAGGCGACCCCGGAAGGACTTGTCCTGCGCCGACGGACGCCCTTTTGCAGGGCTAACCAACGGCACTCGTTTTCGGCCGCGGAAGGGAGATGGAACGCGGAGCCCCCCCCCCCCCCCCCCCCTCCTTTTCTCTAGCATCCCCTCCCACACAGTGAGAGGAGGGGCCAATCCTCCGGTGCCTCCTCTCCTCTCTCTCTCTCTCTCTCTCTCTCTCTCTCTCTCTCTCTCCTCTCTCTCATCTCTCAATCTCTCTCTCTCTCTCTCTCTCTCTCTCTCTCTCCTCGCTCTCTCTCTCTACTCTCTCTCTCTCTCTCATCTCGTTGAAGGATGATGATCTAAATTCAGTCGCTCATTTGATGTGTTTCTATGTATGTGTGTTGGTCACCCACGTATTGGCCCTCCATCTCTTTTTTTTGTTTCATTTCCTTCTCTTCCCACATTGGTTCAGTTTTCTTTTAAGTAGTCTTGAGTCATATAATATGGTGTACTACTTGGTGGTTGCTCAGATAATATATAGAAGTTATTAGCTTTTCCCTTCTCCAATTTTTGTTCTGTTCTTGCTCTGTTTGCTATTGCAGAAACCAGATTGTCGCAGTGTTTTTGGTCATCTCCAATAATTTTGGTACCAGAGCTTCCGGCTTCATAAAAATTGGGCGAAGTGGTCCTATTAGAAGGTTGTTTTGTGGCAGCAACGGGTCTTCCCAGAAGTAGGACGCAGTAGTTTCAGAAGCTAGAATAAAAGGGAAATCTATTGCACGCCAGGTGTTTGACAAAAGTCCAGCGCCGGAAGGTTTTCTCTCATGGCTAATGGTATGGCTACTCTGAACCTTTTCCAATCGCTGGTACCTATTTTTAGTGGAGAGAACTATGAGTTTTGGAGTATCAAATTGAGGACTTTCTTCATTTCTCAAGACCTTTGGGATCTAGTTGAAGTTGGCTATGCAGAGGAAGAAAGCTCTAAGGAGAAGGCTGCTGACCTTAAGGAGCTTCGTAAGAAGGATGCCAAGGCATTGATGGTTCTTCAACTAGCTGTGTCTGATATAGCTTTTCCTCGGATTGCTAATGCCATAAGGTCCAAGGAGGCGTGGACTATTTTGAAACAAGAATTTCATGGCGATGGGAAGGTAACTGCAGTTAAACCCCAAACACTCCGAAGAAAATGTGTAACATTGTCTATGAAAGCAAATGAACCAGTTAAAGATTATTTCTTCACAGCTTCAATTATTATAAATCACATGAAAAGATTTGGTGAAAGTATTTCTGATCAAAAAGTTGTAGAGAAAATTTTGTGAAGTCTCCTTCCTAAATATGATCATGTTGGGCTCCTGTGACTTTTGAGAAAGAATTTCAAGGTTTTCCTAACATGTACAAGTGGGTTTAAAAGGTCTCCAGGATGTGTGATTGCATATTGACACAACCAAAAGTGTACCTCAATTGATCTTGCAAGAGTCCAGCATGGACAAACGCCCCATCTTTTGCACATTTCTACAAATATGTCTCATGTTTTCATTTTCAAATTTTATTTTTTTACTGTCATCTTTTTCCCCCTCCCTCCTTTTTTTTCAATTTGTGCACAATTTTTTATCCCTGTCAACAAATTCAGTACTTATATGGTGAGAAATTGGGTTATTAGGTTGCTTGTGGAATCTATCAATTTATGTGTTGATTACCTGTTTTTGTCATTAGCCTAAGTTCCTTTTCTTTTGCATGTAAGCACAATAATGGTTTTTGAGTCTAAGATGTAGAACAATTTTAAATATAACTTGATGCAGGGCAGCAATTGTCTGGGCAACATGGCATCTTATGCCATGGTGGAAAGCAGAAGATATGATGGACCTCCAACGCATGTTGTGAGATTTGCGTGGAATAATGGTTGTCGAGAGGTAAATGATGTTAATTCTGAACGACAAAATTTGTTCAATCCTTACTTTGGGTCCTCCAATTTGTTCAATCCTTACTTTGGGTCCGTCAATTCAATGATTGCTTGGTTTTTGTTATAGGGTGAGGAGGTGTACTTAGAGATTTCACTGGGAATTGGAAGGATTCCATTAGACTTGTCAAATTAATCATTCTCAACTTTTTTACTTGTAGTTGACATCAAAACGAGTTAAATTGTTGGATATGTATGGAAGTCAAGTGGCCATCGGTATTGTCATGAGCACAGATCCAACAAAAATGATGGGCAGGCCTATTGGTCAAGATTTTTGTGAAGTTGCCATTTTATTGGCGAACAAACCTGACTCTCCACTATTTATCAAGGACCATAACAGGAAGACAATGGAGGATGCTATTGGAAGCCACATCCTATGGTTTCTAGAATATGTATGTGTTCCACTTGTTTATATTTTAAATGTTTATCATGTTGAGATAAAATTTATCCTAACTTTGCTTTGTCTCTCTTTGTTTGTTTGTTTTTTTTTTTGACAATTTCAGGTGCAATTGGATTTTAAGAGACATGTTGGTGATCAAGATTAGCATCTTAGTTATATGTGATGTTCCACTTATTCATGCACACACGTCTTATCCATTGGATGAACAATTATGGAAATTGCTTGTCATGTGTATAACTTTAATTTTAGTGATGAAACTATCTTAGATGTATATTTCACCTTTTCTTTTGGTGTTATTTAAATTGTGAGAAATTGTGAATAGATGTGTTGGATGGATGTGACTCAATTACATATATGTGACTCAAGCAATTGGCCAATTTATACAACTGGTACTCTTTTCTTATCAATTCCATATATGTGACTCAAGCAATTGGCTTTGCTTGGTCTTCCAAAATGTATTACTCATCTGGATTTACCTGAGTCTTAAACTGAGATGGATGAGGCAACTGTTCTACCATCTTAAAAAGAGAAGTGCGGTCAGGGGCATATGAAAAAGGATAACAGGGCAGTGTCAATCCATAAATCTCTGATTGATTCAAGAGAAGTTTAGTCATATCTTCATCCAGTTGATTACTCGATAACTTGCATGAATTTTAGTTTTTATGTGGATTCCTATTTTAATGTGGTTTCTTGCTGCTCCATTGCTGATTACTTATATGTTCTTATTTTATACAGTTATGAATTGGAGTTAAGAAATTTGTGATTATGTAAGTGTATTACTAACTTCTTATATACATTTTGTGGGTACATATAAACATATGTTTATCATTATTGTTTTTTTGAGACAGGGTAAAGAGACAAATGAAGAGTTTGTCTTTCACCGCAAACAAGTCAAAAAAGTGAGAAAGTGAAAAAGGCATGGGGTCCATCACCATTGTCAAACCCACATCAAGCTAAGAAAGTGAAAATATTGAAGACATTTACACAAACACTTTCAAACAATCAAAGTTGAATTCAGATGTTGTTCAATCATACATGGAGTGAGTCTATTCTTGTTGCTGCCATTATTGTCTTTTTTTTCTTATATAACGATGCTAACTTTATTCCATTCATAGGCATATGTGGTTGGAAATTGGCAAAGAGCAAGTCGACATTGAATATGTAGATTGCCTATTATTTAGCATGTTCTTATTTTATGTAACTTTGGGAAGCCACTTCACAAGGATTGTGGGCCATGTATGATTCTTCTAGACTCTCTACATATGACTGAGCCTATGAGTAAGGAGCCAAACATAAGAAGGTAATAGCAGAAGGCTACTTATTTCTATATATCAACTATGCACATTTATCTTTAAAGTTCTTATTATTTTACAGATTTGTAAGGGAATTATACAAGGCAAGTGGAAGGATGGAAATTGGCCGTGCAATCAACTCTATTCCTCTTCTACTTCCTGGGGAAAGAATACAGATATTTAAAGGATGAAAATAAGAAGTTGGGTGACCGTGTTAAGGATCTTGAGGAGAGGATTGCCATGTTGGAGAGAACAGAGTCAAAATTTCAGGTCATTTAACTTTTGTTTTTACTTAGTTTTGGAATATTATAGTTCACATAATATTATGTCTGATCCCTTATTATTTTACATGTAGGAGGAAAATGATAGTGTGGATGGTGGAGTGGCACCAAAAAGCGTAAGTGTGACTAAACAGGATGTACATTCCGTAAGTTTTCAGTAGCATTCTGATATGTTGATTGCAAAGATATTTCTTAACTGATGATATCTTATATATATAATGGATTGTTGTTCATAGTTACTTGAGAATAAATGAATTGTATCACTTGATGTAAACTGGTTAAGAAATGATAAGACCATTTTTATATGATACCCTTGAAGACACTAGGCAATGCTGTCTCTATTTCATGACGAACCAGAACTGACAGAAATTAACATACCAACATGCAAACATCATGGAGAATACTTAGAAGAAAATCTGGAATGAGAAATCAACCTCTCTGTTTGGAGGATATAGCCATTAAGCTTTGCATTAATGAAAAAATCTGGATGACTAACATCAATATCCTGATGGCTGCAAACTCATCCAAAAGTATCGATTGATGTTGGGTGACAAATTTTTTCTGGTTAGCTTCTTTTTTATTCTGTTGTTGCAGGTGGATCTTAACTGGGTTTTTGCTCCATATTGGCTTTTCCATTACCTGCTGCCTGGATGTTTTTATGTGTACATCAGGAACAATTCTTTTAACATGTGTTATCTTTCTATTCCAACACTTGTGAAATTGATCATTTCTCAACTTTTTTACTTGTAGTTGATATCAAAAAGAGTTAAATTGTTGGATATGTATGGAAATATAGTGGCCATGGGTATTGTCATGAGTACAGATCCAACAAAATAGTGATGGAGATCTATTGGCGAGACTTTGTGAAGTTGCTGTTTTATTGGCCAACAAACCTGAATCCCCAATATTTATCAAGGACGATAATAGGAAGACAATGAAGATGCTATTGGAAGCCACATCTTATAGTTTCTACAATATGTATATGTTCTACTTGTTTATACTTTAAATGTTGTCATGTTTGAGATAATTTATCCTAACTTTGCTTTGTCTCTCTTTGTTTTTTTTTTTTTTTTTTTGACAATTTCAGGTGCAATTGGATTCTAAGAGACAAGTTGGTGATCAAGATTAGTATCTTAATTAGTTATATGTGATGTTCCAGTTATTCATGTACACACGTCTTATCCATTGGATAAACAATTATGAAAAGTACTTGTCATGTATTACTTTAATCTTAGTGATGAACTTCTTAGATGTATATTTCACCTTTACTTTGATGTTATTAAATTGTGAAATTGTGGATGTTTGTGAATGAAATATGTTGGATGGATGTGTGAATGGATGTGTACATGAAGTGTTGGTTGTGGATGTGAATGGTATGAAATGTTGGTTTTAGATGTGAATGGTGCTATGAAATGTTAGATGTGGATGTGAACAATATGTAACAGTGTTTGTAATGGGTGGCCCTAGAGGTCATATTTCTGAAATTATATATAATTGTAATTTGGTAGGTATATGTTTTCCTACAACTATTAATTGGTAGGTGTAGCTGTCTGCTGCATCTAGTTAAACTACCTACACAATATATATGTGGTAGGTAAAGACAAAGTCTACACCTACGACTTTTACTTCGTAGGTATATGTTTTACCTACGGTGTTTATACCTACGAGCCAAGTCGTAGGGAAAGTTGTAGGTAAAGACTATTACCTACTATTTTTCGCCTACACCTACGATTTTGGGTTGTAGGTATAGCTATTTTTCTAGTAGTGTAAACATTATGTTTTTACTATAACAAAACCTTTTAAAAAATTATATATGACAAATCTTCTAAATAAGTTGATCAGAATATACACCAAAGCATTCTGTTGAACTATTAAACATTTGTCTAAATTCATGCTTACACAAAACCTAAGTATCAGCATAACGAAATTTCTCTAAGTCCATATCAACTCTCTTTAAACATCAACTCTCTTCAAACATCAATTATGTTCAAACATCGATTCTGTTCAAATATCAACTCTCTTCAAACATCGATTCTGTTCAAACATCGATTTAACTTAAACATCAACTCTCTTCAAAAATTGATTATGTTTAAACATCAACTCACTTAAACATCAACTCTCTTCAAACATCGATTCTGTTCAAACATCGATTTCACTTAAAATCAACTCTCTTCAAACATCGATTTCATTTAACATCAACTCTCTTCAAACATCGATTTCACTTAAACATCAACTCACTTAAACATCAACTCTCTTCAAACATCGATTCTGTTCAAACATTGATTTCACTTAAACATCAACTCTCTTTGAACATCGATTTCACTTAAACATCAACTCTCTTCAAACATTGATTCTGTTTAAACATCAACTCACCTAAACATCAACTCTCTTCAAACATCAATTACCTTAAACAACGATTCTTATGTTTAAACATCGATTGTATCTTATATCAACTTCTAGAAAATACTCTTGCTTCTGTCATTTACCAGAGAACTTAATAAATCATTATCTTGATTTCTTCATGAGTTTTCATTGTTCATATTGGGATCCTTTTTACATGAGAATATTTTCTATGAGACTTATAATTATTTTTCTGCTATCATTAAATTCAAATATCATTTTTTGCGGAAAAATATTATCTATCTCACTTGAAATATCTTTTAGACTTGCAATGTCTATAAGCTCATCATCTCTCTCGTAACAGTCAATTTATTTTTATCTCTGATTGACCAGATGGTCAGGAGTTAAATGTGATAAGCTATATGGGCTATCTGTCATAAGATCACCTGCTACATCCTTTTTGTCAGAACTCTCTGACTTTCAACATAAAGTACCCATGCACCTGTCTATCTATCTTTTATTATTCTGAACTTCTATCTATCTGAGCCTACTTGCTTTATAATTTTATACGCATCTCACCTACCTCCGAAAGCATGGAGATATTTTTTCTGTCTTGTCCTTTCAAGCCTACAGAACAGTTTTGAAGCATGTCTTGCTCATGGAAGTTCACAGAAGCATTTATGAAGCTATCTCTCAAGCATGAAGTATGAAGACATTGGGACTCATAGAGCTAAAGATTTGATGGATAAACCTAAGAAGATCAAAGTCTCCTCTCAACGGACATCCTTCAACGGCTAGCTTCCAATGACCACAAATTCTAACGGGCAGATTTGAAGCTCATACATATAGAAGCCGAAGCTTGAAGCCAACAAAAGAAGAAGAACACAACAAGATACACATACACAAGAAGATAGAGATACACACACACATATATAGAAGAAGATAGAAGCTCACCTTCCACTCAAATTTGAAAGCTAGAAGAGCCACTCAAAGAGAAAGAGAGAGCCACTCCTCAAGCCTCGACTTGCAAGCTCTCCATTGGCGATTAGAAGTCTTCTTCGCTTGGTGGTTTTCTGCATTGCAGATTCTTTTTAGTCCACCTCAGTTTCAGAAAGAGCTTGAGCTCCACTCTCCTTTGTTTCTCTTTCTGAATCTCTATGTTTGCTCATTGTTGTTGAGCAGACACACAAGTTTTTCAACTTCTGTGTAAGATAACCCATAGGGGGTTTGTACCCTGCAGTGCCCCTCTTGTGAAGGGAAGATCTACAGTTGTAGATGGTCTTGTACCCCTTGGTTTAAGGGAAGACTTGCTGGTCTGCAAGTAGTTGTATTCCCTCTCAGTTGAGAGAAGGCCAAGTGCGCTTGGTAGTTAGTGAAATCCCAATGGTTGCTTGGGGACTGGACGTAGGACTTCTATGTGGGAAGGACCGAACCAGAATAAAATATCTGTGCTTTCTGTATGATTATTCCGCCAAGTTTACACTTGTTTCCCACACACCCACACTAAGTACTAACGACTCTATTTAGTGTTGTTTATCTTTTAGATAAAATTTAAAAGCGCAAGAAGTCCTATTCACCCCCCCCTCCCTTCTAGGACAACTTAGTGCCATCTCGATCCAACAAGTGGTATCAGAGCGAGGTCTTCTCAGAAAGATCGAAAGATTTGAGAAGAGATGGCAGCTGAAGGTTACAACTACGAAGGTCAGTCAGTCACCAGACCACCGTTCTTCGATGGTGAGGACTACTAATACTGGAAGATGAGAATGGAATGCTTCATTCGAGGCACAGACTTTGATCTGTGGTAGGTAATAAAAGTAGGTGATTTTGTTATTATTCCTGCTGAAGGTACCACTGCAATTATTGCAGTTGATAAAACTAACTGTCTCTAAATTTTAAAGCTAAAGACTATCTATGTTGTGCTTTATCTAAAAGAGAATTTAGTAGATTATCAGTATGTAAATCTGTAAAAGAAATGTGGGATAAATTGCAAATAACATATGAAGGAACCGATAAGGTGATTCAAATTAGAATAGATATTCTTGTTTCACAATAGGAGCAATTTAAAATGCTTCCAAATGAAAATGTCACTCAAATGTATAATAGATTTACAAACATAGTAGTTGGTCTAAGTTCTCTTGAAAAATCTCTTTCTGATGAAGAAACTGTTAGAAAAATACTTAGATCTTTAACTCTTTCATGGACCCCTAAGGTCACTGCTATTGAGGAAACCCATGATCAAACGAAACTTTCCAATGATAAATTAATTGGCTCTCTTATGGCCCATGAAATAAATATGGAAAGATTTTCTGAAAACACATCGAAAAAGAAAATGCCAAATGCTTTGAAGGTTGCAGATTCTTCCTCTAAAGATTCGAATGAGAAATCAAATGACAGTAATGATGTAGCCATACTGTCAAGAAAGCTCCAACAAATTCTTTCAAAGAAAAAGAAGTTCAGCTCAAAGAGGTACTTCAAAAGAGAAAAGAAGTAAGAGCCAACCTGCTATGAATGCAATTATCAACTTGGACATTACAATTCAGAATGTCCAAAACTCAAGAAGAAAGATCCGGCTGAAAGATTTGAGAAGAAGAAGGGCAAAGAAAGAAAGTATAAGAAGAAGGCAATGGCCACAACATGGGATAATGAAGAAGCTACAACTTCAGATTCCTCAAGTTCAGAATCAGAAGAGGAACAAGTCAATCCAGCCCTCATAGCAGGACTAGAACAGATAAATTCTGAAATTTATTTTACATCTTGTTCAAAATCTGACTCTGATAGTTTAGAAGATGCATTTAATGAACTGTATGAAAAATATAAACAGTAGTTAAACAAATAAAAATGTTAAGATCAACCTATTAAATCAAAAAAAATCTAACACTTTTCTAAAAAGTGAAATAGAAAAGATAGGATAAAACTTAACTAAAACAAAAAGATCAAATGAATTACTCTGTGAAAATCTAAAAGTTAAAAACAAAAAATCATGGAACTTGAAACAAATCTACAAGAATTGAAAGATGAAGAAAAATTAAAAGAAGAAAATGACTATCTAAGAGCTACTTAGATAAAATTGCTAAATGTAAAACATCTCTATTTGTAAAGTTGAAAAGTGTTAGAACTGGCAAAAAGAAATATGGAGTAGGATATACACCTCCATCAAATGAGGAGAAAATTATCTATCTATAAAATCGGGGAGATCGTCGGCTAGAATCGTAATTTTGGAGTGCGAAACGAAGGTTTTTCGACCCTGAAATGACGTCTCAACGCCTGAGGCAATAAGGAGGCGTCGGGCGCTTCTGACTGCCGATTCTGAATTGGGGGCTTATAAGCGATTCCGATAACCGAGCGGCAAGTTATGCCCGTTTGAGCGAAGAGGTGTCCATATGCGATCGCATCGCCAGCCCTCGAGCACTCTCCCGGAGAGGAATTTGGGCGCCGGACCGGAAATCTCCGAAGGCGACCTTTTACCGACCGGGTCAAAGTTCGATTCCAAATTGCAAACTAGCGGGCGGTTCTGACCCCCGGGCAAACAAATATCCGCGTCCAACCCAAGGGGTACGACAATCGGTGTAATAGTACACACGCTCCAGGGTGAAATTTCGGCTCCGAAACGGAATTCCGCAAAACCAGCGCCCTGTTGACCGTCTCGGAGTGCCGATTCCGAATCGTGGTCACATAAGCGGTTCCGATGCCCGGGCGGAAAGTTATACCCAATTCTTTCGCTAAAGGGGTGGGAATAAACTAGAGGGGGTGACTATATCGGCGATGTTCGAGAGCCCATATCAGCAACCTGGGGAGGAGATCTCGCGCCGAGTTGAACACGACTTCCGATCCCCATGACAGGTCGGCTCCGTGTGTGGGCTCCGCCAGTGATTCACGTAATCAAGGGAGTCGCTACTGCTAGAAAACCTTGGAATCGTAGAGATCGTCGGCTAGAATCACAATTTCGGAGTGCGAAACGAAGGTTTTTTGACCCCGAAACGACGTCTTTTCGCCCGAGGCAATAAGGGGGCGTCGGGCGCCTCTGAGTGCCGATTCTGAATTGGGGTGTTATAAGCGATTCTGATTATCGAGCGAAAAGTTATGTCCGTTTGAGCGAACGGGTGTCCGTATGCGTTCACATCGGCAGCCCGCGAGCACGCTCCCGCAAAGGAGTTTGGGCGCCAGACCAAAAATCTCCGAATGCGACCTTTTACTAACCGAGTCTAAGTGCCAATTCCGAATTGGGGCCTCGCGGGTGGTTCCGACCCTCGGGCGAACAAATATCCGCGTCCGACATAAGGGGTACGACAATCGGTGTACTAGTAAACACGCTCCGGGGCAGAATTTCGGCCCCGGAACGGAATTCCGCGAAACCCGCGCCCTGTTGACCATCTCGAAGTGCCGATTCCGAATCGTGGTCACATAAGCGATTACGATGCCCGGGCGGAAACTTATGCCTAGTTCTTTCGCTAAATGGGTGGGAATAAATCGGAGGGGGTAACTATATAGGCAATGTTCTAGCGCCCATATCAACGATTTGGGAGGTGATCTCGCACCGAGTTGAACACAACTTCTGATCGCCGTGATAGGCCGGCTCCGTGTGTGGGCTCCGCCAGTGATTCACGTAATCACAGGAGTCGCTATTGCAAGAAAACCTTGGAATCGGGGAGATCATCGGCTAGAATTGTAATTTTGGAGTGCAAAATGAAGGTTTTTTGAACCCGAAACGACGTCTTATCACCCGAAGTAATAACGAGTCGTTTGGCGCCTCTGAGTGCCGATTCCGAATTGGGGACTTATAAGCGATTTCGATAATCGAGCGAAAAGTTATGCCCGTTTGAGAGAAGGGTGTCTATGTGCGATCGCATCGGCAGCCCGGGAACACGCTCTCGGAGAGGAATTTGGGCACCGGACCAGAAATCTCTGAATGCGACCTTTTACCGACCGGGTTGAAGTGTCGATTCCGAATTGGGTCCTCACGGGCGGTTCCGACCCCTGGGCAAACAAATATTCGTGTCCGACCCAAGGGGTACGACATTCGGTGTACTAGTACACACGCTCTGGGAAGAATTTCGGCCCTGAAACGAAATTTTGCGAAACTAGCGCCCTGTCGACCGTCTCGGAGTGCCGATTCTGAATCGTGATCACAAAAGCAGTTCCGATGCCCAGGCGGAAAGTTATGCCTAGTTCCTTCGCTAAAGGGGTGGGAATAAACCAGAGGGGGTGACTATATCGGCGATGTTCGAGCGCCCATATCAGCGACCTGGGGAGGAGATCTCGTGCCGAGTTTAACATGACTTCCGATCTCCGTGACAGGCCGGCTCCGTGTGTGGGCTCCGCCAGTGATTCGCGTAATCAAGGGAGTCGCTACTGCCAGAAACCCTTGGAATCGGGGAGATCGTCGGCTAGAATCACAGTTTTGGAGAGAAAAACGAAGGTTTTTCGACCACGAAAGTACATCTTATCGCCCGAGGCAACAAGAGGGCGACGGGCGCCTCTGAGTGCCGATTCTGAATTGGGCTCTTATAAGCGATTCCAATAACCGAGCAGAAAGTTATGCCCGTTTGAGCGAAGAGGTGTCTGTATGCGATCGCGTCGCCAGCCCGCGAGCACGCTCCCGGAGAGGAATTTGGGTGCCGGGCCGGAAATCTCCTAATGCGACCTTTTATTGACCGGGTCGAAGTGCCGATTTCGAATTGGGGCCTCGCGGGTGGTTCCGACCTCCGGGTGAACAAATATCCGCGTCCGACCCAAGGGGTACGACAATCGGTGTACTAGTACACACGCTCCGGGGAGGAATTTCGACCCCGGAACAGAATTCTGCAAAACCAACGCACTGTCGACCGTCTCAGAGTGCCGATTCCGAATAATGGTCACATAAGCGGTTCCGATGCCCGGGCGGAAAGCTATACCCAGTTCTTTTGCTGAAGAAGTGGGAATAAATTGGAGGGGGTGACTATATCGGCGATGTTCAGGCGCCCATATCCGTGACAGGCCGGCTCCGTGTGTGGACTCCGCTAGCGATTCGCGTAATCGAGGGAGTCGTTATTGCCAGAAAACCTTGGAATCGGGGAGATTGTTGGCTAGAATCGCATTTTGGAGTGCAAAATGAAGGTTTTTCGACCCCGAAATGACGTCTTAAGGGGGCGTTGAGCGCCTCTGAGTGTCGATTCCGAATTGGGGTCTTATAAACGATTCCGATAATCGAGCGGAAAGTTATGCCCGTTTGAGCGAAGGGGTGTCCGTATGCGATCGCAATGGCAGCCCACGAGCACGCTCCCGGAGAGGAATTTGGGTGCCGAACCGGAAATCTTCGAATGCGACCTTTTACGGACCGGGTCGAAGTGCCGATTCTGAATTGGGGCCTCGCGGCGGTTCCGATCTCCGGGCGAATAAATATCCGTGTCCGACCCAAGGGGTACGACAATCGGTGTACTAGTACACACGCTTTGGGGTGGAATTTTGGCTTCGGAATGGAATTCCGCGAAACTAGCACCCTGTCGACCGTCTCGGAGTGCCGATTCCGAATCGTGGTCACATAAGCGGTTCTGATGCTCGGGCGGAAAGTTATGCCCAGTTCTTTCGCTGAAGGGGTGGGATCAAACCGGTGGGGGTGGCTATATCAGCAATGTTCGAGCGCCCATATCAGCGACCTGGGGAGGAGATCTCGTGCCGAGTTGAACACGACTTCCGATCGCCGTGACAGGCCGGCTCCATGTGTGGGCTCCGCCAGTAATTCGCGTAATCAAGAGAGTTACTACTGCCAGAAAACCTTGGAATCGGAGAGATCATCGGCTAGAATCACAATTTTGGAGTGTGAAACGAAGGTTTTTCGACCCCAAAACAACGTCTTATCATCCGAGTTGATAAGGGCACGTCAAGCGTCTCTGAGTGCCAATTCTAAATTGGGGTCTTATAAGCGATTCTAATAACCGAGCTGAAAGTTATGCCCGTTTGAGCGAAGGGGTGTCCGTATGCGATCGCATCGGCAGCCCGCGAGCACGCTCCCGTAGAGGAATTTTGGCGCCGGATCGGAAATCTCCGAATGCGACCTTTTACTGACCGAAGTGTTGATTCCAAATTAAGGATTCACGGGCAATTACAACCCTCGGACGAACAAATATCCGCGTCTGACCGAAGGGGTACGACAATCGATGTACTAGTACACAAGCTCCGGGGCGAAAATTCGGCGCCAGAGCAGAATTCTGCGAAACTAGTGCCATGTCGATCGTCTCGGACTGCCTATTCCGAATCGTGGTAACATAAGTAGTTCCGATGCCCGGGCGGAAAGTTATGCCCAATTCTTTCGCTGAAGGGGTGGGAATAAATCTGAAGTTATGCCCAATTCTTTCCCCAGATTTCGCACCGAGTTGAACACGAAGCGCCGTGACAGGCCGGCTCCGTGTGTGGGCTCCACTAGTGATTCGCGTAATCGAGGGAGTCGCTACTGCCAGAAAACCTTGGAATCGGTGAGATCGTCGGCTAGAATCGCAATTTTGGAGTGCGAAACGAAGGTTTTTCGACCCCAAAACGACGTCTTATCGTCCGAGTAGATAAAGGGGCATCGGATGCCTCTAAGTGCCGATTCTGAATTCGGGTCTTATAAGTGATTCCGATAACTGAGCGGAAAGTTATGCCCATTTGAGCGAAGGGGTGTCCGTATGTGATTGCATCGGCAGCCTGCGAGCACGCTCCCGGAGGGGAATTTGGGCACTGGAGCGGAAATCTCCGAATGCGACCTTTTACCGACTGGGTCGAAGTGCCGATTCTGAATTGGGGCCTCGCGGGATGTTCCGACACCCGGGCGAACAAATATCCACGTCCGACCCAAGGGGTCTGACAATCGGTGTACTAGTACACATGCTCCGGGGTGGAATTTTGGCCCCGGAACGGAATTCTGCAAAACCAGCACCCTGTCGACCGTCTTGGAGTGCCGATTCCAAATCGTGGTCACATAAGCGGTTCCGATGCCCATGCGGAAAGTTATGCCAAGTTCTTTCGCTGAAGGGGTGAGAATAAACCGGAGGGGGTGACTATATCGGCGATGTTCGAGCACCCATATCAGCGACCTAGGGAGGAGATCTCGCGCCAAGTTGAACATGACTTCCTATCTCCGTGACAGGGCGGCTTCGTGTGTGGCGTGGGCTCCGCCAGCGATTCGCGTAATCGATGGAGTTGCTACTGCCAGAAAACCTTGGAATCGGGGAGATCGTCGGCAAGAATCAAAATTTTGGAGTGCGAAACGAAGGTTGTTCGACCCCGAAATGACGTCTCAAGGAGGCATCGGGCGCCTCTGAGTGTCGATTCCGAATTGGGGTCTTATAAGCGATTCCGATAACCGAGCAGAAAGTTATGTCCGTTTTAGCGAAGGGGTGTCCGTATGCGATCGCGTCGGCAGCCCGCGAGCACGCTCCCAGAGAGGAATTTGGGCGCCGGACCTGAAATCTCCGAATGCGACCTTTTATCGACCGGGTCGAAGTGCCGATTCCGAATTGCAGCCTCGCGGGCGGTTCCGACCCCCGGGCGAACAAATATTTGTGTCCGACCTAAGGGGTACGACAATCGGTGTACTAGTACACATGCTCCGGGGCGGAATTTTGGCCCCCGAACGGAATTCCGCGAAACCAGTGCCATGTCGACTGTCTCGGAGTGCCGATTCCGAATCGTGGTCACATAAGCAGTTCTGATGTCCGGGCAGAAAGTTATGCCCAGTTCTTTTGCTAAAGGGGTGAGAATAAACCGGAGGGGGTGACTATATCGGCGGTGTTCGAGCGCCCATATAAATGACCTGGGGAGGAGATCTCCCGCCGAGTTGAACACGCCTTCCGATCGCCGTGACAGGCCGGCTCTGTGTGTGGGCTCCGCCAGCGATTCGCGTAATCGAGGGAGTCGCTACTGCCAGAAAACCTTGGAATCGTGGAGATCGTCGACTAGAATCGTAATTTTGGAGTACAAAATGAAGATTTTTTGACCCCGAAACGACATCTTACCGCCCGAGGCAAAAGGGGGGCGTCGGGCACTTCTGAGTGCCGATTCTAAATTGGGGTCTTATAATCGATTCCGATTATCGAGCGGAAAGTTATGCTCGTTTGATAGAAGGGGTGTCCGTATGCGTTCGCAACGGCAGCCCGCGAGCACGCTCACGGAGAGGAATTTGGGCGCTGCACAGGAAATCTCCGAATGAGACTTTTTACCGACCGGGTCGAAGTGCTATTTCCGAATTGGGGCCTCGCGGGCTGTTCCGACCCCCGGACGCACAAATATCCGCATCCGACCCAAGGGGTACGACAATCGGTGTACTAGTACACATGCTTCGGGGCGGGATTTTGGCCCCAGAACGGAATTCCGCAAAACCCACACCCTGTCGACCGTCTCGAAGTGCTGATTCTGAATCGTGGTCGTATAAACGATTCCGATGCCCGGGCGGAAACTTATGCACAGTTCTTTCACTAAAGGGGTGAAAATAAACCGAAGGGGGTGACTATATCGGTGATGTTCGAGCGCCCATATCAGCGACCTGGGGAGGAGATCTCGCACCGAGTTGAACACAACTTCCGATCTCCGTAACACGCTGGCTCCGTGTGTGGGTTCCACCAGTGATTCGCTTAATCGAGGGAGTCTCCACTACCAGAAAACCTTGGAATCGGGGAGATCATCGGCTAGAATCGCAATTTTGGAGTGCGAAACGAAGGTTTTTCGACCTAGAAATGATGTCTTATCGTCCGAGGCAATAAGGGGGCATCGGGCGTCTCTGAGTGCCGATTCCGAATTGGGGTCTTATAAGCGTTTCCGATAACCGAGCGGAAACTTATGCCCGTTTGAGCGAAGGGGTGTCCGTATGCGATCACATCGGCAGCCCGCGAGCACGCTCCCAGAGAGGAATTTTGGCGCCATACCAGAAATCTCCGAATGTGACCTTTTACCGACCGGGTCGAAGTGCCGATTTCGAATTGGGGCCTCGCGGGCAGTTCCGACCCCCAGGCGAACAAATATCCACGTCCGACGCATGGGGTACGACAATCGGTGTACTAGTACACACGCTCCGAGATGGAATTTTGGCCCCGAAACGGAATTCCGCGAAACTAGCCCCCTGTCGACCGTCTCAGAGTGTTGATTCCGAATCGTGGACATATAAGCGGTTCCGATGCTCGGGCGGAAAGTTATGCTCATTCTTTCGCTGAAGGGGTAGGAATAAACTAGAGGGTGTGACTATATCGGCGATGTTCGAGCGCCCATATCAGCGACCTGGGGAAGAGATCTCGCGCCGAATTGAACATGACTTCCGATCACCGTGATAGGCCAGTTCCGTGTGTGGGCTCCGCCAGCGATTTGCGTAATCGAGAGAGTCGCTACTGCCAGAAAACCTTGGAATTGTGGAGAACGTCGGTTGGAATCACAATTTTGGAGTGTAAAACGAAGGTTTTTCGACCCCAAAACGACGTCTTATCACCCGAGGCAATAAGGGGGTGTCGGGCGCCTCTGAGTGCCGATACCGAATTGGGGTCTTATAAGCGATTCCGATAATCGAGCGGAAAGTTATGCCCGTTTGAGCAAAGGGGTATCCGTATGCGATCGCATCGGCAGCCCACGAGCACGCTCCCGGAGAGGAATTTAGGCGCCGGACCAGAAATCTCCGAATGCGACCTTTTACTGACCGGGTCGAAGTGCCGATTCTGAATTGGGGCCTCGCAGGCTGTTCCGACCCCTGGGTGAACAAATATCTACGTCCGACCCAAGGTGTACGACAATCGGTGTACTAGTACACACGCTCTGAGGCGGAATTAAGTCCCCGAAATGGAATTCTGTGAAACCAGCGCCTGTCGACCGTCTCGGAGTGTCGATCTTGAATCGTGGTCATATAAGCGGTTCCGATGCCCGGGTGGATAGTTATGCCCAGTTCTTTCGCAGAAGGGGTGAGAATAAACCAAAGAGGGTAACTATATCTGCGATGTTCGAGCACCCATATCAGCGACCTAGGGAGGAGATCTCGCGTCGAGTTGAACACAACTTCTGATCACCGTGAGTGGCAGGCTCCGTGTGTGGGCTCCTCCAGCGATTCGCGTAATCGAGGGAGTCGCTACTGCCAAAAAACCGTAGAATCGGGGAGAACGTCGGCTAGAATCACAATTTTGGAGTGTAAAACGAAGGTTGTTCGACCCCGAAATGACGTCCTATCACTAGAGGTAATAAGTGGGCGTCGGGCGCCTCTGAGTGCCGATTCCGATTTGGGGTCTTATAAGCGATTCCGATAACCGAGTGAAAAGTTATGCCCGTTTGAGCGAAGGGGTGTCCGTATGAGATCACATCGGCAGCCCGCGAGCACGCTCCCGGAGAGGAATTTAGGCGTTGTACTGGCGGGCGGTTCCGACCCTCGGGCGTACAAATATCCGCATTCGACCCAAGGTGTACGACAATCAGTGTACTAGTACACACGCTCCGGGTCGGAGTTAAGGCCCCAGAACGGAATTCCGTGAAACCATCGCCCTGTCGACCGTCTTGGAGTGTCGATCCCGAATCGTGGTCACATAAGCGGTTCCGATGCCCAGGTGGAAAGTTATGCCCAAGTCTTTCACTAAAGGGGTGGAATAAACCAGAGGGGGTAACTATATCAGCGATGTTCGAGAGCCCATATCAGCGACCTAGGGAGGAGATCTCACGCCGAGTTGAACACGACTTCTGATCGCCGTGACATGCAGGCTCCGTGTGTGGGCTCCACCAGCGATTCGCGTAATCGAGGGATTCGCTACTGCCAGAAAACCTTGGAATTAGGGAGAATGTCGGCTAGAATCACAATTTTGGAGTGTAAAACGAAGATTTTTCGACCCCGAAGCAACGTCTTATCACCCGAGGCAATAAGGGATGTCGGGCGCCTCTGGGTGCCGATTCCGAATTGGGGTCTATAAGCGATTCCGATAACCGAGTGAAAAGTTATGCCCGTTTGAGCGAAGGGTGTCCGTATGAGATCACATCGGCAGCCCGCGAGCACGCTCCCGGAGAGGAATTTAGGCGTTGTACTGGCGGGCGGTTCCGACCCTCGGGCGTACAAATATCCGCATTCGACCCAAGGTGTACGACAATCAGTGTACTAGTACACACGCTCCGGGTCGGAGTTAAGGCCCCAGAACGGAATTCCGTGAAACCATCGCCCTGTCGACCGTCTTGGAGTGTCGATCCCGAATCGTGGTCACATAAGCGGTTCCGATGCCCAGGTGGAAAGTTATGCCCAAGTCTTTCACTAAAGGGGTGGAATAAACCAGAGGGGGTAACTATATCAGCGATGTTCGAGAGCCCATATCAGCGACCTAGGGAGGAGATCTCACGCCGAGTTGAACACGACTTCTGATCGCCGTGACATGCAGGCTCCGTGTGTGGGCTCCACCAGCGATTCGCGTAATCGAGGGATTCGCTACTGCCAGAAAACCTTGGAATTAGGGAGAATGTCGGCTAGAATCACAATTTTGGAGTGTAAAACGAAGATTTTTCGACCCCGAAGCAACGTCTTATCACCCGAGGCAATAAGGGATGTCGGGCGCCTCTGGGTGCCGATTCCGAATTGGGGTCTTATAAGCGATTTTGATAATCGAGCGGAAAGTTATGCCCGTTCGAGCGAAGGGTGTCCACATGCGATCGCATCGACAGCCCGCGAGCACGCTCCCGGAGAGGAATTTGGGCGTCGGATCAGAAATCTCCGAATACGACCTTTTACCGACCGGGTCGAAGTGTCGATTCTGAGTTGGGGCCTCGCGGGATGTTCCCACCCCCGGGCGAACAAATATCCACGTCCGACCTAAGGGGGTACGACATTCGGTGTACTAGTACACACGCTTTGGGGCGGAATTTCGGCCCCATAACGGAATTCTGCAAAACTAGCACCCAGTCAACCGTCTCGGAGTGCCAATTCCGAATCGTGGTCACATAAGCAGTTCTGATGCCTGGGCGGAAAGTTATGTCCAGTTCTTTTGCTGAAGGGGTTGGAATAAGCCGGTGGGGTTGACAATATCGGCGACATTCGAACGCCCATATCAGCGACCTGAGGAGGAGATCTCACGATGAGTTGAACACGACTTCCGATTTCTGTGAAAGGCCAGCTTCGTTGTGGGCTCTTCCAGCGATTTGCGTAATTGAGGGAGTCGCTACTTCTAGAAAACATTGGAATCAGGGAGATCGTCGTCTCAAATCATAATTTTAGAGTGCAAAATGAAGGTTTTTCGACCCCGAATCAACGTCTTATCACCCGAGGCAATAAGGGGGCGTCGAGCGCCTCTGAGTGCCGATTCTGAATTGGGGTCTTATAAGCCATTCCGATAACCGAGCGGAAAGTTAGGCCTGTTTGAGCGAAGGCGCGTCCGTATGCGATCGCATCGGCAGCCCGTGAGCACGCTCTCAGAGTGGAATTGGGCGTCGGACCGTAAATCTCTCCGAATGCGACCTTTTACCGACCGGGTCGAAGTGCCGATTCTGAATTGGGGCCTCGAGGGCGGTTCCGACCCCCGGTGAACAAATATTCACGTCCGATCCAAGGGGTACGACAATCGGTGTACTAGTACACACGCTACGGGACAAAATTTTGACCCCGGATGGAATTCCGCGAAACCAGTGCCCTGTCGACCATCTCGGAGTGCCGATTCCGAATCATGATCACATAAGCGGTTCCGATACCCGGGCGGAAAGTTTTGCCCAGTTCTTTTGTTGAAGGGGTGGAATAAACCGGAGGAGTGACTATATCGGCGATGTTCGAGCGCCCATATCAGCGAACTGGGGAGGAGATCTCGCACCGAGTGAAACACGACTTCCGATCGCCGTGACAAGTCGCTCCGTGTGTGGGCTCCGCCAGCGATTCGCGTAATCGAGGGAGTTGCTACTGCCAGAAAACCTTGGAATCAGAAAGATCCTCGACTAAACCGCAATTTTGGAGTGCAAAACGAAGGTTTTAAAACCCCGAAACGACGTCTTAACGCCCGAGTCAATGAGGGGACGTCGGGCGCCTCTGAGTGCGATTCTGAATTGGGGTCTTATAAGCGATTTTGATAACTGAGCGGAAAGTTATGCCCGTTTGAGCGAAGGGGTGTCCGTATGCGATTGCATCGGCAGCCCGCGAGCACGCTCCGGAGAGGAATTTGGGCGCCAGACCAGAAATCTCCGAATGCGACCTTTTACCATTCGGGTCGAAGTGCCGATTCTGAATTTGGGCCTCGTGGGCGGTTCCGACCCCCAGGCGAACAAATATCCACGTCCGACCCAAGGGGTACAGTCCCCCTAAGGACGCTACAACACCAGCTCAGCTGGTCTTCCTTCTCACCGAAGGGAACAACACCCTGGATACCACACCAGGTCTTCCTTCACAACCGAAGAGAACAACACCCTGGATACCACCAGGTCTGCCTTCACAACCGAAGGGAACAACACCCTGGATAGCACCAGGTCTTCCTTCACAACCGAAGGGAACAACACAAAGAGAGTAAATGAAATTTAAGCCCCTAGATCAAGCTTTTGATAAGCAAGGATCTGAAGCAACTAGAACTGAGAGCAAAGAGATTTTAAGCAAGGTACACTCTCAGAACTATACAGTCTCTCTCAAGATTTTCACAAACTAGTGGAGAGCAAACGAGCAAAAGAGCAAAAGCTAAGTGGAATGAAGGTTCTTTGCTCTGGACTTTCTTCAGAAGAATTTGAATGCTTGAATGCGCGAGGTATATTCTTCTGTTCTTCTGACTTGAATTTATATCTTCAATTTGAAATGTAGACGTTGAAGTGTCCTTGTCCCTTTTTTGAGTAGTCGTTAGACTGAATGACATCTGGAGTCTTGGAAGCTTCCAGTCAACAGTCTTTTGATTGCTTGAACACACAAGAGATGAGATCTTCAAAGATATCCGTTGGCTTCTCTTTGTTTAACGTTGTACCGTGAAGCTGGATCAGAGGTCTGCACAAATGTCAAACTCAAATAGCAGATAGCTAAGCTGTCTCTGATGTCAGTCAACGTCAGTAGCAATAGACATGAAAATAGTAGTGCCAAATATCTTAAGTCTAAAGGACATTATCAGAGTAGGCATGATAAAGGATGATATGGTCTGCATGCATGCAGAGATACGTTCAGATCTCATAAATGCAAAAGCGTCAGAGAGATGTCTACGTGGACTTTGACTAGTCAACAAAGATCATATCACGTAATATGAAATCGATGACTATATGACTTATGAAATCGTTATGAATAAGTCAGGTTGACCAAGTCGTTATGAGACAGAAGAAATCGTGTGAAATGCTAACAAATCGTATACAAAGCAAATTGTTGTGAACACTTATCAAATCGTTATACGAAGTAAATCGTTGTGAACACTTATCAAATCGTTATAAACTCTAAAGAAATCGTTATGGTAACATGAAGTCGTTACAATAAGCAAGTCGTTGCGAGTTCTAAAGAAATCGTTATGACAACTTATAGAGTCGTTGCGACAGGCAAGTCGTTTCGAGCTCTAAAGAAATCGTTACGGTAACTTATAGAGTCGTTGCGACAGGCAAGTCGTTACGAGCTCTAAAGAAATCGTTACGGTAACTTATAGAGTCGTTGCGACAGGCAAGTCATTATGAGCTCTAAAGAAATCGTACGGTAACTTATAGAGTCGTTGTGATGAGCAAGTCGTTACGGGCTCTAAAGAAATCGTTACGGTGAGTTATAGAGTCGTTGTGACGAGCAAGTCGTTACGGGCTCTAAAGAAATCGTTACGGTGACTTAGAGTCGTTGTGACGAGCAAGTCGTTACGGGCTCTAAAGAAATCGTTACGGTGACTTATAGAGTCGTTGTGACATCGACTTGTTTGAAATAACAAGACTTTTCAGTTTTATAAGGAAATCATTATGATAATTCTATTGAAATCGATATGCTTATAAAGAAATCGTTATGGCCTTCAATAGAAGTCGATATGGACTTAGAGAAATATCATATTGAAAAGATTAAGGCTTCAGAGAAGTAGTGCATACCTTTATTGGCTTGTTTGACCTTGGTATTTTTCCTGTACTCAGACTTATGAACTATTCATTAGATATAATTGATAAACTCTTGTTTGGTTTTGTTAATCATCAATATATATATATATATATATATATATATATATATATATATAATTAGTTAAAATTACATGCGGACAGAATGATCATCAATCTCCCCCTTTTTGATGATGACAAAACTGAACAATAAGCATGGATAAAAAGTATCTGAAATTTGTTCTAAAGAAATGACATGCTAGTTTTTTTTTTTTTAAAACTAGTGGATGAATATTTCAGACATGCTAAGTATTTTCTCCCCCTTTTGTCATTAAGCAAAAAGCGAACTGAGATAAAGAAAAGAAGAGAAAGATTGGATCGAAGAGACTCTATTAATTCTTGGAGGTACAGGCAAGTAGAAAGCAGGAGACAAAAGAGAGGCAAAATGGGAGATGGTTTCCCATGCCTGTGCTTCATGTTCTTCAAAATGGGTTTTAAAAACTCCAAAAGGTATAGAGTAGGATGGTCCCATAGTGGAAGCCATCCGTTTGAGATGAAGATCTAGGTGCTGGTAGAGAAGATCAGCATATGCATCCTTGTCCATGTTCATCTTGAGGAAACGCCGAGTCCCAAAGCTAGGAAAAGCACCAGGCAGCCTTTCTGCACTTTAATTCTGCCCATTACTCTGGCAAACCGTTCAAAGATAATGGATCCTATAGAGGACTCCATGACAAGGAAATGGATTTGCGGAAGAGCTATTTCTTCTGGTACTTGAAGGGTAGCAAAATCTACCTGGACATCTGAAGTATTAGAGATATCTAGAGAGAGAGCTGAAATGGCCCTTTTGAACTGACAGAGCTGAACTTCAGGAAGACGATGGACATATCTGTAGTTGTTGAACAACACAGTGCCTGACCATCTTAATTTTCGTTTGAATGAAGGGAGCCCAAAGCTTTTGGTGATACATCCTGAACCACTCAGATAGGGTCAGGGAGTGGTCCCTTGGAGGAAATCTAGCAGATTTGGCAAGACTGAATTTCTTTAGGAGATCCTTGTGACCTTTGCCCCACTGCTCTTCAGATTTGGAGTGGGCAAGTGAGAAGATTTTGGATTTTTCGGATTTGGAAAGAGAAGTGTAGGGTAGAATAGTGTGCAAATGATCTGTGAGATTTTGAAAGGGAAGGTTGATGATGGTGGCAAAAACAACTTTGGAAAGGTATTCCCTATACAGTGTGGTATGTTTGTTGTCCACTGTGAGAGAAAACCACAAAGGTGGATATTTGGGGTCCGAGGAAGAGGAGGAAGTAGAAGTAAGTTTCCTTTTCTTGGGGGCAGGACTAGAAGGGTCTGCCCTGTGAATATGTTCCCCAACTTTCAACACAGATCTGAGGATCCCTTCCTCAAACTCATCCTTTATCTTTTCCATAAAGGGAGAGTTGAGTTGAGCTCTTTCAGGTATGATAGTGATGAAAGAGGGTGGAGGAGTAGGATGAAGAAAGGAGTGAGAAGAAGTAGGGAGGTCATTAACTGGTCCAAGGGAGGGCCAGAGGAGGAGGAGGATGCTCCAGCTAAGGATGCTGGAGGGGCCTCAGGTATAGGAGAAGGAATGGAAGTAGAGGAGGCAGGAGTTGAGGTGGATTGAGAAGGAAATGGAGTGGGAGAAGAAATAGGTCTAGATTGGGGCTTCTTGAAGGTCTGAGGAGCAGGAGGAGCTGTAGGAGCTGAGGGTGGTGATGGTGGAATGGGTGTGTGAGAGGGAGAAGAGGGAGCTGGGGCTTGGGCGCCAAGAACTCTTCTGCCTCTATCTGCACACTCACTTACCAACGGCCCTGACCCTTGCTCAGATGGCCCTGGTGGCCCTGCAACTTGATCATTGGCACTTCTGGCCCTACCTCTTCTGGTTCTGCTGCTGCTGGCTGCGCTGCTTCTGGGGCTGGCCCTGATGGCCTGATTCTTGGGCTTGGTCAGCAGGAGGAGGAGGAGGAATGTGATCTCCAACCACCTTCAGAATTTTCTCTAGCATCTCCTTCATGGTACCCATTTCTTTATTAAACCACTTCATGGCATTTCTCACACTGGCCAATTCCTTGGAGGCTGAAGCTTGGCTCATGAAGATTGAATTGGTGTCTGCCTGAAGAGAACATAGATTTGTCCTTGAGCATCAAGTCTCTCTATTACAGGCTTCAGGTTGATTATAATTTTCTGCTTTACTGGCCTTTCAAAGGGAGTATTTGACAACATTGGAAATTCATATTCTACTTCTTTCCCTTTACTCTGAGCCTCTGAAGCTGGAGAAGGCTCATCATCATCTGAACTAGAGGAGCTGGCTGTCTCCCCTTCTCTGACATCTTCTGAGCCACGAGGGATATTAACATTTTCTGGTGCAGAGCCCACTGGTTGATCAAGGTGATCTCCTCTTTTGCTTCATTGTCCTTTGACTGCTCCCCCTGAGCAGGAGCTTCTTCTTCTTCATTGATACCTACTCCCCCTGAATGGGAGCATCCGCCAGCACAGAGTCACCCTGACCATCTGGGTGCTCTAACTCTACTGGTACATCTTCCATTTGAACATCAAAGTGGCCTGATGCCACAGCCTCTTCAGCAACACTCCCACAAGCTTTAGGAGCACTTGAGGTGAAAGGAAAATCAATAATATGTCTGAAAGAATAGATGCAACTACAGTTGAGGGTAGTGTGTCCTCAACTGGAACAATGTCCTCTGGGAGAATATCCTCAATTCTCCTCTCTGCAAAGATTGGAACTGATTCTTCTGGAAATTCTGAAGCTGCTACAGACACTCTTTCTTCTTCTACTGCACTTCCAGACTGGACTTCTGCTATAGAGGGGCCTGAAGATTCTGCTGCTCCAACTGCTGGAGCTGAAATTGACTCCACTGGAAAAATCTGGAATCATATCCGCTGATCCCATCTCCTGATGAACAACTGAGGTGTCATCGATGATGGCTTCCCCTTCAGCAACAGAAGCCTTGGACCAGACACCATTTTCCTCAGAGAAACCACTCTTCTTTAGGTTCCTCGACCTGATTGCTTGGCCCATTTTCTCTACGACTGCCCCAGAAAGATCAACACCGAAGTGTTTGAAGATCTTGGTAAGTAAGTAGGCATAAGGCAGGGACACATTGAACTTACTCTTGGTGTCCCAAATCTAATTCCGTTCCGGGGCCAAAATTCCCTCCGAAGCGTGTGTACTAGTACACCGACTGCCGTACCCTCCGGTCGGACGCGGATATTTATTCGCCCGGGGGTCGGAACCGCCCGCCAGGCCCCAATTCAGAATCGGCACTTCGACCCGGTCAGTAAATGGTCGCATTCGGAGATTTCCGGTCCGGTGCCCAAATTCCTCTCCGGGAGCATGGTCGCAGGCTGCCGATGCGATCGCATACGGACACCCCTTCGCTCAAACGGGCATAACTTTTCGCTCGGTTATCGGAATCGCTTATAAGACCCCAATTCGGAATTGGCACTCAGAGGCGCTCGACGCCCCCTTATTGCCTCAGGCAAAAAGACGTCTTTTTGGGGTTGAAAAACCTTCGTTTCGCACTCTGAAATTACGATTCTAGCCGACGATCTCCCCTATTCCAATGTTTTTTGGCAGTAGCGACTCCCTCGATTACACGAATCGCTGGCGGAGCCCACATGCGCAGCCGCCCAGTCACAGCGATCGAAAGTCGGGTTCAACTCGACGCGAGATCTCCTCCCCAGGTAGTGGATATGGGTGCCCGAACATCGCCGATATAGTCACCCCCTCCGATTTATTCCCACCCCTTCAGCGAAAGAATTGGGCATAACTTTCCGCACGGGCATCGGAATCGCTTATGTGACCACAATTCGGAATCGGCACCCCGAGACGGTCGACAGTGCGCTAGTTATGCGGAATTCCGTTCTAGGGCAAAAACTCCCCCCCCGGAGCGTGTGTACTAGTACACCGACTGCCGTACCCTCTTCGTCGACGCGGATATTATTTGCCCGGGGGTCGGAACCGCCCGCCAGACCCCAATTCAGAATCGGCACTTCGACCCGGTCGGTAAATGGTCGCATTCGGAGATTTCTGGTCTGGCGCCCAAATTCCTCTCCGGGAGCGTAGTCCCAGGCTGCCGATGCGATCGCATACGGACACCCCTTCGCTCAAACGGGCATAACTTTTCGCTCGGTTATCGGAATCTCTTATAAGAACCCAATTCGGAATCGGCACTCAGAGGCGCTGGACGCTCCCTTATTGCCTCAGGCGATAAGACGTCGTTTCGGGGTCGAAAAACCTTCGTTTCACACTCTGAAATTGTGATTCTAGCCGATGATCTCCCCTATTCCAAGGTTTTTTGGCAGTAGCGACTCCCTCGATTACGAGAATCGCTGGCGGAGCCCACACGCGCAGCCGCCCAGTCACAGCGATCGGAAGTCGTGTTCAACTCGACGCGAGATCTCCTCCCCAGGTAGTGGATATGGGTGCCTGAACATCGCAGATATAGTCACCCCCACCGGTTTATTCCCACCCCTTCAGCGAAAGAATTGGGCATAACTTTCCGCACGGGCATCAGAATCGCTTATGTGACCACAATTCGGAATCGGCACCCCGAGACGGTTGGCAGCGCGCTGGTTACGTGGAATTCCATTCCGGAGCAAAAATTCCACCCGGAGCGTGTGTACTAGTACACCGACTGCCGTACCCTCCGGTCGGACGTGGATATTTATTCGCCCGGGGGTCGGAACCGCCCGCGAGGCCCCAATTCAGAATCGGCACTTCGACCCGGTCGGTAAATGGTCGCATTCGGTGATTTCCGGTCCGGCACCCAAATTCCTCTCCGGGAGCACGGTCGCAGGCTGCCGATGCGATCGCATACGGACACCCCCTCGCTCAAACGGGCATAACTTTTGCTCGGTTATCGGAATCGCTTATAAGAACCCAATTCGAAATCGGCACTCAGAGGCGCTCGATGCCCCCTTATTGCCTCAGGCGATAAGACGTCGTTTCGGGGTCGAAAAACCTTCGTTACGCACTCCGAAATTGCGATTCTAGCCGACGATCTCCCCTATTACAAGGTTTTTTGGCAGTAGCGACTCCCTCGATTACGCGAATCGCTGGCGGAGCCCACACGCGGAGCCGCCCAGTCACAGCGATCGGAAGTCGTGTTTAACTCGACGCGAGATCTCCTCCCCAGGTAGTGGATATGGGTGCCCGAACATCGCCGATATAGTCACCCCTCCAGTTTATTACCCCTTCAGCGAAAGAATTGCACATAACTTTCCGCACGGGCATCGAATCGCTTATGTGACCACAATTCGGAATCGGCATCCCAAGACGGTCGACAGTGCGCTGGTTACGCAAATTCCGTTCCGGGGCTAAAATTCACCCCGGAGCGTGTGTACTAGTACACCGACTGCTCCGTAACCTCCAGTCGGACGCGGATATTTATTCGCCCGGGGGTCGGAACCGCCCGCCAGGCCCCAATTCAGAATCGGCACTTCGACCCGGTCGGTAAATGGTCGCATTCGGAGATTTCCGGTCCGGTGCCCAAATTCCTCTCCGGAGCGCGGTCGCAGGCTGCCGATGCGATTGCATACGGACACCCCTTCGCTCAAACGGGCATAACTTTTCGCTCGGTATCGGAATCGCTTATAAGAACTCAATTCGGAATCGGAACTCAGAGGCGCTCGACGCCCCCTTATTGCCTCAAGCGATAAGACGTCATTTCGAGGTCGAAAAACCTTCGTTTCGCACTCTAAAATTGCGATTCTAGCCGACGATCTCCCCTACACCAAGGTTTTTTGGCAGTTGCGACACCCTCGATTACGCGAATCGCTGGCGGAGCCCACACGTGCAGCCGCCCAGTCACAGCGATCGGAAGTCGTGTTCAACTCGACGCGAGATCTCCTCCCCAGGTAGTGGATATGGGTGCCCGAACATCGCCAATATAGTCACCCCCTCCGGTTTATTCCCACCCCTACAGCGAAAGAATTGGGCATAACTTTCCGCACGGGCATCGGAATCGCTTATGTGACCAGAATTCGGAATCGACACCCCGAGACGGTCGACATCGAGCTGGTTACGCGGAATTCCGTTCCGGGGCCAAAATTCCCCCCGGAGCGTGTGTACTATACACCGACAGCCGTACCCTCCGGTCGGACGCGGATATTTATTCGCTCGGGGCCGGAACCGCCCGCCAGGCCCCAATTCAGAATCGACACTTCGACCCGGTCGGTAAATGGTCGCATTCGGAGATTTCCGGTCCGGCATCCAAATTCCTCTCTGGGAGCGCGGCCGCAGGCTGCCGAGCGATCGCATACAGACACCCCTTCGCTCAACGAGCATAACTTTTCGCTCGGTTATCGGAATCGCTTATAAGCTCAAATTCGGAATCGGCACTCAGAGGCGCTGACGCCCGCTTATTGCCTCACGCGATAAGACGTCGTTTGTGGTCGAAAAACCTTCGTTTCGCACTCCGAAATTGTGATTCTAGCGACGATCTCCCCTATTCCAAGGTTTTTGGCAGTAGCGACTCCCTCGATTACGCGAATCGCTGGCGGAGCCCACACGCGGAGCCGCCCAGTTACAGCGATCGGAAGTCGTGTTCAACTCGACGCGAGATCTCCTCCCCAGGTAGTGGATATGGGTGCCCGAACATCGCCGATATAGTCACGCCCTCCGGTTTATTCCCACCCCTTCAGCGAAAGCATTGGGCATAACTTTCCGCACGGGCATCGGAATCTCATTATGTGACCAAATTCGGAATCGGCACCCCGAGACGGTCGACAGCGCGCTGTTACGCGGAATTCCGTTCTGGGGCCAAAATTCCCCCCGGAGCGTGTGTACTAGTACACCGACTGCCGTACCCTCCGGTCGGACGCATATATTTATTCGCCCGGGGGTCGGAACCGCCCGCCAGGCCAGAATTCAGAATCGGCACTTTGACCCGGTCGGTAAATGGTCGCATTCGGAGATTTCCGGTCCGGCGCCCAAATTCCTCTTCGGGAGGGCGGTCGCAGGCTGCCGATGCAATCGCATACGGACACCCCTTCGCTCAAAAGGGCATAACTTTTCGCTCGGTTATCGGAATCTCTTATAAGAACCCAATTCGGAATCGGCACTCAGAGGCGCTAGACGCTCCCTTCTTGCCTCAGGCGATAAGACGTCGTTTCGGGGTCGAAAAACCTTCGTTTCACACTCCGAAATTGTGATTCTAGCCGACGATCTCCCCTATTCCAAGGTTTTTTGGCAGTAGCGACTCCCTCGATTACGCGAATCGCTGAAGGAGCCCACACGCGCAGCCGTCCAGTCACAGCGATCGGACGTTGTGTTCAACCGATGCGAGATATCCTCCCCAGGTAGTGGATATGGTGCCCCGAACATCGCCGATATAGTCACCCTCTCCGAATTATTCCCACCCCTTCAGCGAAAGAATGGACATAACTTTCAGCACGGGCATCGGAATCGCTTATGTGACCACAATTCGGAATCGACCCCCGAGACGGTTGACAGCGCGCTGTTACGCGGAATTCCGTTCCGGGGCCAAAATTCCCCCCCCCGGAGCGTGTGTACTAGTTTAGACCGACTGCCGTACCCTCCGGTCGGACGCGGAATTTATTTTCGCCGGGGGGTCGGAACCGCCCGCCAGGCCCCAATTCAGAATCGGCACTTCGACCCATCGGTAAATGGTCGCATTTGGAGATTTCCAGTCCGGCGCCCAAATTCTCTCTGGGAGCGCGGCGGTCGCAGGCTGCCGATGGCGATCGCATACGGACACCCCTTCGCTCAATGGACATAACTTTTCGCTCGGTATCGGAATCGCTTATAAGACATAATTCGGAATCGGCACTCTCAGAGGCGCTCGATGCCCCCTTATTGCCTCAGGCGGTAAGACGTTGTTTCGGGGTCGAAAAACCTTCTTTTCGAACTCCGAAATTACGATTCTAGCCGACGATCTCCCCTATTCCAATGTTTTTTGGCAGTCGCGACTCCCTCGATTACGCGAATCGCTGGCGGAGCCCACACGCGCAGCCGCCAGTCACAGCGATCGGAAGTCGGTTCAACTCAACGAGAGATCTCCTCCCCAGGTAGTGGATATGGGTGCCGAACATCGCGATATATCACCCCCTAGGGTTATTCCCACCCCTCAGCGAAAGAAAGAATTGGGCATAACTTTCCGCACGGGCATCGGAATCGCTTATGTGACCACAATTCGGAATCGGCACCCCGAGACGGTCGACAGAGCGCTGGTTACGCGGAATTCCGTTCGGGGCCAAAATTCCCCCCCGGAGCGAGTGTACTAGTTTACCGACTGCCGTACCCTCCGGTCGGACGCGGATATTTATTCGCCCGGGGTCGGAACCGCCCGCCAGGCCCCAATTCAGAATCGGCACTTCGACCCGGTGGGTAAATGGTCGCATTCGGAGATTTCCAGTCCGCGCCCCATCCTCTCCGGAGCGCGGTCGCAGGCTGCCGATGCGATCGCATACGGACACCCCTTCGCTCAAATGGGGACATAACTTTTCGCTCGGTTATCGGAATCGCTTATAAGACCCCAATTCGGAATCGGCACTCAGAGGCGCTCGATGCCCCCTTATTGCCTCAGGCGGTAAGACTTGTTCGGGGTCGAAAAATCTTTTCACACTCTGAAATTACGATTCTAGCCGACGATCTCCCCTATTCCAAGGTTTTTTGGCAGTAGCGACTCCCTCGATTACGCGAATCGCTGGCGTAGCCCACACGCGCAGCCGCCCAGTCACAGCGATCGAAAGTCGTGTTCAACTCGACGCGAGATCTCCTCCCCAGGTAGTGGATATGGGTGCCCGAACATCGCCGATATAGTCACCCCCTCCGGTTTATTCCCACCCCTTCAGCGAAAGAATTGGGCATAACTTTCCGCACGGGCATCGGAATCGCTTATGTGACCACAATTCGGAATCGGCACCTCGAGACGGTCGACAGAGCGCAGGTTTCGCGGAATTCCTGTTCCGGGGCCAAAATTCCCCCGTGCGTGTGTACTACACCGACTGCCATACCCTCGTCGTCGACGAATATTTATTCTGCGGGGGTCGGAACCGCGCCGCGAGGCCCCATTCAGAATCAGCACTTCGACCCCGTCGGTAAATGGTCGCATTCGGAGATTTCCGGTCCGGCGCCCAAATTCCTCTCCGGGAGCGCGGTCGCAAGCTGCAGTTTCGATCGCATACGGACACCCCTTCGCTCAAACGGGCATAACTTTTCCGCTCGTTATCGAATCGCTATAAGACCCCAATTCGGAATCGGCACTCATAGGCGCTCGACACCCGCTTATAGCCTCAGGCGATAAGACGTCATTCGGGGTCAAAAAACTTCGTTTTCGCACTCCGAAATTGCGATTCTAGCCGAGGATCTCCCCTATACCAAGGTTTTTTGGCAGTAACGACTCCCTCGATTACGCGAATCGCTGGGAGCCCCCACAGCGGACTGCCCGTCACAGCGATCGAAGTCATGTTGAACTCGCTGCAAGATCTCCTCCCCAGGTAGTGGATAATGGTGCCCGAACATCGCCGATATAGTCACCACCCTCCATTTATTCCCACCCCTTTAGCGAAGAATTGGGCATAACTTTCCGCACGGGCATCGGAATCGCTTATGTGACAACAATTAGGAATCGGCACTCCGAGACGGTCGAGCAGAGCGCTAGTTACACGGAATTCTGTTCCGGGGCCAAAATTTTCCCGGAGCGTGTGTACTAGTACACCGACTGCCGTACCCTCCGGTCGAACGCCGATATTTATTCGCCCAGGTCGGAACCGCCCGCGAGCCCCCATTCAGAATCGGCACTTCGACCCGGTCGGTAAATTGTCGCATTCGGAATTTCGGTCCGGCGCCCAAATTCCTCTCCGGGAGCGCGGTGGCAGCTGCCGATGCGATCGCATATGGACCCCTTCGCTCAACGGCATAACGTTTCGCTCGGTTATCGGAATCGCTTATAAGAACCCAATTCGAATCGAACTCAGAGGCACTCGCGCCCCCTTATTGCCTCAGGCGATAATACATCGTTACGGGTCAAAAACCTTCATTTCGCACTCCGAAATTGTGATTCTAGCCGACGATCTCCCCTATTCCAAGGTTTTTTGGCAGTAGCGACTCCCTCGATTACGCGAATCGCTGGCGGAGCCCACACGCGGAGCCGCCCAGTCACAGCGATCGGAAGTCGTGTTCAACTCGACGCGAGATCTCCTCCCGGTAGTGATATGGGTGCCCGAACATCGTCGATATAGTCACCCCTCCGTTTTTTTTCCCACCCCTTCAGCGAAAGAATGGGCATAACTTTCCGCACGGGCATCGGAATCGTTTATGTGACCACAATTCGGATCGGCACCCCGAGACGGTCGACAGCGCGCTGGTTACACGGAATTCCGTTCCGTGGCCAAAATTCCCCCGGACGTGTGTACTAGTACACCGACTGACGTACCCTCGGTCGGACGCGGATATTTATTCGCCCCGGGGACGGAACTGCCCGCGAGGCCCCAATTCAGAATCGCACTTCGACCCGTCGTAAATGGTCATTCGGAGATTTCCGGTCCGGCATCCAAATTCCTCCTGGAGCGCGGCCGCAGGCTACCGATGCGATCGCATACGGACACCCCTTCGCTCAAACGAGCATAACATTTCGCTCGGTTTATAGGAATCGCTTATAAGACCCAAATTCGGAATCGGCACTCAGAGGCGCTTGATGCCCGCTTATTGCCTCACGCGATAAGACGTCGTTTCGGGGTCGAAAACCATCGTTTCACACTTTGAAATTGTGATTCTAGCCGACGATCTCCCCTATTCCAAGGCTTTTGGCAGTAGCGACTCCCTTGATTAGCGAATCGCTGGCGGAGCCCACACGCGGAGCCGCCCATCACAGCGATCGGAAGTCGTGTTCAACTCGACGCGAGATCTCCTCCCAGGTATGGATATGGGTGCCCGAACATCGCCGATATAGTCACCCCCTCCAGTTTATTCCCACCCTTTCAGCGAAAGAATTTGGCATAACTTTCCGCACAGGCATCGGAATCGCTTATGTGACCACAATTCGGAATCGGCACCCCGAGACGGTTGACAGCGCGCTGGTTACACGGAATTCCGTTCCGGGGCCAAAATTCCCCTCGGAGTGTGTGTACTAGTACACCGACTGCCGTACCCTCCGGTTAGACGCGGATATTTATTCGCCCGGGGGTCGGAACCGCCCGCGAGGCCCCAATTAAGAATCGGCACTTCGACCCGGTCGGTAAATGGTATCATTCGGAGATTTCCGGTCCCGCGCCCAAATTCCTCTCCGGGAGCGCGGTCGCGGCTGCCGATGCGATCGCATACGGACACCCCTTCGCTCAAACGGGCATAACTTTTTGCTCGGTTATCGGAATCGCTTATAAGACCCCAATTCGAATCGGCACTCAGAGGCGCTCGACGCCCCCTTATAGCCTCAGGATATAAACGTCATTTCGGGGTCGAAAAACCTTCGTTTCGCACTCCGAAATTGCGATCTACTAGCAGAGGATCTCCCCTATACAAGTTTTTTGGCAGTAACGACTCCCTCGATTACGCGAATCGCTGGCGAGCCCACACCGGAGCCGCCCAGTCATAGCGATCGGAAGTCGTGTTCAACTCGATGCAGATCTCCTCCCCAGGTATGGATAAGGTTTCCCGAACATCGCCGATAAGTCACCCCCTCCAGTTTATCCCACCCCTTCAGCGAAAGAATTGGGCATAACTTTCCGCATGGCATCGGAATCGCTTATGTGATCACAATTCGGAATCGACACCCCGAGACGGTCGACAACGCACTAGTTTCGCGGAATTCCTTTCCGGGCCAAAATTCCCCCCGGAGCGTGTGTACTAGTACACCGACTGCCGTACCCTCCGGTTGACGCGGATATTTATTCGCCCGGGGTCGGAACGCCCGCGAGGCCCCAATTCAAATCGCACTTCGACCCGTCGGTAAATGGTCGCATTCGAAGATTTCCTGTCCGGCGCCCAAATTCCTCTCCGGGAGCGCGGTCGCAGGCTGCCGATGCGATCGCATACGGACACCCCTTCGCTCAACGGGCATAACTTTTCGCTCGTTATCGGAATCGCTTATAAGAATCCATTCGGAATCGGCACTCAGAGGCGCTCGATGCCTTCTTATTGCCTGAGGCAACAAGACATCGTTTCGGGGACGAAAAACCTTCGTTTCGCACTCTGAAATTGTGATTCTAGCCGACGATCTACCCTATTCCAAGGTTTTTTGGCAGTAGCGACTCCCTCGATTACGCTAATCGCTGGCGGAGCCGACACGCGGAGCCGCCCAGTCACAGCGATCGGAAGCCGTGTTCAACTCGATGCGAAATCTCCTCCCCAGGTAGTGGATATGGGTGCCCGAACATCGCCGATATAGTCACCCCCCCGGTTTATTCCCACCCCTTCAGCGAAAGAATTGGGCATAACTGTGCGCACGGGCATCGGAATCGCTTATGTGACCACAATTCGGAATCGGCACCCCGAGACGGTCACAGAGCGCCTGTTACACGGAATTCCGTTCCGGGGCCAAAATTCCCCCGGAGCGTGTGTACTAGTACACCGACTGCCGTACCCTCCGGTCGGATGCGGATATTTATTCGCCGGGGGTCGGGAACGCCCGCGAGGCCCCAATTCAGAATCGGCACTTCGACCGGTCGGTAAATGGTCGCATTCGGAGATTTCCGGTCCGGCGCCCAATTCCTCTCGGGAGCGCGGTCGCAGGCTGCGATGCCGATGCGATCGCATACGGACACCCCTTCGCTCAAACGGGCATAACTTTTCGCTCGGTTATCAGAATCGCTTATAAGACCCAATTCGGAATCGGCACTCAGAGGCGCTCGACGCCCCCTTATAGCCTCAGGCGATAAGACGTCGTTTGGGGTCGAAAAAACCTTCGTTTCGCACTCAAAATTTGCGATTCTAGCCGAGGATTCCCCTATTCAAGGTTTTTTGGCAGTAGTAGCGACTCCCTCGATTACGCGAATCGCTGGCGGAGCCCACACGCGGAGCCGCACAGTCACAGCGATCGGAAGTCGTGTTCAACTCGACGCGGAGATCTCCTCCCCAGGTAGTGGATATGGGTGCCCGAACATCGCCGATATAGTCACCCCCTCCGGTTTATTCCCACCCCTTCAGCGAAAGAATTGGGCATAACTTTCCGCACGGACCGGAATCGCTTATGTGACCACAATTCGGAATCGGCACCCCGAGACAGTCCACAGCGCGCTTGTTACGCGGAATTCCGTTCTGGGGCAAAAATTCCCCCCGGAGCGTGTGTACTAGTACACCGACTGCCGTACCCTGCGGTAGGATGCGGATATTTATTCGCCTGGGGGTCGGAACCACACGCGAGGCCCCAATTAAGAATCGGCACTTCGACCCGGTCGGTAAATGGTTGCATTCAGAGATTTCCGGTCCGGCGCCCAAATTCCTCTCTGGGAGCACGGGCGCAGGCTGCGATGCGATCGCATACGGACACCCCTTCGCTCAAACGGGCATAACTTTTCGCTCGGTTATAGAATCGCTTATAAGACCCAAATTCGGAATCGGCACTCAGAGGCGCTCGACGCCCCCTTATAGCCTCAGGCGATAAGACGTCGTTTCGGGGTCGAAAAACTTCGTTTCGCACTCAAAAATTGCGATTCTAGCCGACGATCTCCCTATTTCAAGGTTTTTTGGCAGTAGCGACTCCCTCGATTACGCGAATCGTTGGCGGAGCCCACACGCGCAGCCGCCCAGTCACAGCGATCGGAAGTCGGTTCAACTCGACACGAGATCTCCTCCCCAAGTAGTGGATATGGGTGCCCGAACATCGATGATATAGTCACCCCCTCCGGTTTATTCCCACCCCGTCAGTGAAAGAATTGGGCATAACTTTCCGCACGGGCATCGGAATCGCTTTGACCACAATCGGAATCGGCACCCCCCGAGACGGTCGACAGCGCGGTTGGTTACGCGGAATTCCGTTCCGGGGCCAAAATTCCCCCCGGAGCGTGTGTACTAGTACACCGACTGCCGTACCCTCCGGTCGGACGCAGATATTTATTCGCCCGGGGTCGGAACCCGCCCCGAGCCCCAATTCAGAATCGGCACTTCGACCCGTCTGTAAATGGTCGCATTCGGAGATTTCCGGTCCGCGCGCCAAATTCCTCTCCGGGAGCTCGGCCACAGGCTGCCGATTCGATCGCATACGGACACCCCTTCGCTCAAACGGCATAACTTTCGCTCGGTTATCGGAATCGCTTATAACACCCCAATTCGGAATCGGCACTCAGAGGCGCTCGATGCCCGCTTATTGCCTCAGGCGATAAACGTCATTTCGGGGTCGATAAACCTTCGTTTCACACTCCGAATTGCGATTCTAGCCGACGATCTCCCCTATTCCAAGGTTTTTTTGCAGTAGCGACACCCTCGATTACGCGAATCGCTGGCGAGCCCACACCGGAGCCGCCCAGTCAAAGCGATCGAAGTCGTGTTCACTCGACGCGAGATCTCCTACCCAGGTATGGATATGGGTGCCCGAACATCGCTAATTAGTCACCCCCTCCATTTATTCCCACCCCTTCAGTGAAAGAATGGGCATAACTTTCCGCACGGCATCGGAATCGCTTATTGTGATCACAATTCGAATCGCAGGAATCGCGGTCCGGCCGAGACGTCGACAGCGCGCTGGTTACGCGGAATTCCGTTCCGGGGCCAAAATTCCCCGGAGCGTGTGTACTAGTACACCGACTGATGTACCCTCCGGTCGACGCGCTATTTATTTCGCCCCGGGGTCGTAACCGCCCGCGAGGCCCCAATTCAGAATCGGCACTTCGACCCGGTGGTAAATGGTCGCATTCGGAGATTTCCGTCCGGCGCCCAAATCCTCTCCGGGAGCGGGCCGCAGGCTGCCGATTCGATCGCATACGGACACCCTTCGCTCAAACGGCATAACTTTTCGCTCGGCTATCGGAAATCGCTTATAACACCCCAATTCGGAATCGGCACTCAGAGGCGCTCGACGCCCGCTTATTTCCCTCAGGCGATAAGACGTCATTTCGGGGTCGAAAAACCCTCGTTTCGCACTCCGAAATTGCGATTCTAGCCGACGATCTCCCATATTCCAAGGTTTTTTGGGCAGTAAGTAGCGACTCCCTCGATTACGCGAATCGCTGGCGGAGCGCACACGCGGAGCCGCCCAGTCAAGCGATCGGAAGTCGTGTTAACTCGACGCGAGATCTCCTCCCCAGGTAGTGGATATGGGTGCCCGAACATCGCTGATATAGTCACCCCTCCAGTTTATCCCACCCCTTCGAGAAATGAAGAATTGGGCATAACTTTCCGCACGGGCATCGGATCAGATCACATTCGGAATCGTCATGACCACAATTCGGAACGGCACCCCGAGACGGTCGACAGAGTGCTGGTTTCGCAGGAATTCCGTTCCGGGGCCAAAATTCCCCCCGAGCGTGTGTACTAGTACACCGACTGCCGTACCCTCCGGTCGGACCGGATATTTATTCGCCGGGGGTCGGAAACGCCGCGAGGCCCCAATTAAGAATCGACACTTCGACCGGTCGGTAATGGTCGCATTCGGAGATTTCCGGTCCGGCGCCCAAATTCCTCTCCGGGAGCGCGGTCGCAGGCTGCCGATGAGATCGCATATGGACACCCCTTCGCTCAAACGGGCAACTTTTGCTCGGTTATCGGAAATCACTTATAAGACCCCAATTCGGAATCGGCACTCAGAGGCGCTCGACGCGCCCTTATTGCCTCAGGCGATAAGACTCGTTCGGGTCGAAAAACCTTCGTTTCGCACCCGAAATTGCGATTCTAGCCGACGATCTCCCCTATTCCAAGGTTTTTGGGAAGAGTAGCGACTCCGTCGATTACGCGAATCGCTGGCGGAGCACACACGCGCAGCCGTCCAGTCACAGCGATCGGAAGTCGTGTTCACTCGAAGCGAGATCTCCTTCCTAGGTAGTGGATATGGGTGCCCGAACATCGTCGATATAGTCACCCCTTCAGTTTATTCCCACCCCTTCAGCGAAAGAATTGGGCCTACCTTTCCGCGGGCATCGGAATCGTATGTGACCACAAATCGGAATCGGCACCCGAGACGGTCGACAGCGCGCTGGTTACGCGGATTCCGTTCGGGTCCAAAACTTCCCCCGGAGCGGGTTACTAGTACACGACTGCCGTACCTCCGGTCGGACGCGGATATTTATTCGTCCGGGGGTCGGAAACGCCCGCGAGGCCCCAATTCAGAATCGGCACTTCGACCGGTCCGTAAATGGTCGCATTCGGAGATTTCCGGTCCGGCGCCCAAATTCCTCTCCCGGAGGCGGGTGCAGGCTGCCGATGCGATCGCATCCGGACACCCCTTCGCTCAAACGGGCATATAACTTTTCGCTCGGTTATCGGAACGCTTATAAGCCAATTCGGAATCGGCACTCAGAGGCGCTCGACGCCCTTATAGCCTCAGCGGATAAGACATCGTTTCGGGGTCGAAAAACTTCGTTTCGCACTCCGAAATTGTGATATAGCCGAGCGAATCTCCCCTATTCCAAGGTTTTTGGCAGAGTAGCGACTCCCTCGATTACGCGAATCGCTGGCGAGCCCACACGCGGAGCCGCTCAGTCACAGCGATCGGAAGTTGTTCAACTCGCCGCGAGATCTCCTCCCCAAGTAGTGGATAGGGTGCCCGAACATCGCCGATATAGTCACCCCCTTCGTTTATTCCACCCCTTCAGCAAAAGAATTGGGCATAACTTTCGCACGGGCATCGGAATCGCTTATGTGACCACAATTCGGAATCGGCACCCGAGACGTCGACAGCGCGCTGGTTACCGCGAAATTCGTTCCGGGGCCAAAATTCCCCCGGAGCGTGTGTACTAGTACACCGACTGCCGTACCCTCCGGTCGGACGCGGATATTATTCGCCCGGGGGTCGGAACCGCCCGCGAGGCCCCAATTCAGAATCGGCACTTCGACCTGGTTGGTAAAGGTCGCATTCGGAGATTTCCGGTCCGGCGCCCAAATTCCTCTCCGGGAGCGCGGTCGCAGGCTGCCGATGAGAGCGCATACGGACACCCCTTCGCTTAAACGGGCATAACTTTTTGCTCGGTTATCGGAATCGCTTATAAGACCCAATTCGGAATCGGCACTCAGAGGTGCTCGACGCCCCCTTATGCCTCAGGCGATAAGAATCGTTTCGGGGTCGAAAAACCTTCGTTTCGCACTCTAAAATTGCGATTCTAGCCGAGGATCTCCCCTATTCCAAGGTTTTTTTGGCAAGTAGCGACTCCCTCGATTACGCGAATCACGGCGGAGCCCGCCGCGCAGCCGCCCAGTCACAGCGATCGGAAGTCGTGTTCAACTCGACGCGAGATATCTCCCCAGGTAGGGATAGGGTGCCCGAACATCGCCGTATAGTCCCCCCTCCGGTTTATTCCCACCCTCAGCGAAAGATGGGCATAACTTTCCAGCACGGGCATCGGAATCGCTTATTGACCACAATCGGAATCGGCACCCCGAGACGGTCGACAGCCGCGCTGGTTATGCGGAATTCCGTTCCGGGGCCAAAATTCCCCCGGAGCGTGTGTACTAGTACACCGACGCATGTACCCTCCGGTCGGACGCGGATATTTATCGCCCGGGGGTCGGAACCGCCCGCGAGGCCACAATTCAGAATCGGTACTTCGACCCCGGCGGTAAATGGTGGCATCGGGGAGATTCGGTCCGGCGCCCAAATTCCTCTCCGGGAGCGCGGTCGCAAGCTGCGATGCGATCGCATACGGACACCCCTTCGCTCAAACGGCATAGCTTTTCGCTCGTTATCGGAATCGCTTATAAGACCCAATTCGGAATCGGCACTCAGAGGCGCTCGACGCCCCCTACTGCCTCGGGAGATAAGACGTCATTTCAGGGTCGAAAAACCTTCGTTTCGCACTCCGAAATTGCGATTCTAGCCGATGATCTCCCCTTTCCAAGGTTTTTGGCAGTTGCCGACTCCTCGATTACGCGAATCGCTGGCGGAGCCCACAAGCGAAGACGCCAGTCACAGCGATCGGAAGTCATGTTCAAATCGACGAGAGATCTCCTCCTAGGTAGTAGATATGGGTGCGCGAACATCGTCGATATAGTCACCCCCTCCAGTTTATTCCCACCCCTTCAGCGAAAGAATTGGGCATAACTTTCCGCACGGGCATCGGAATCGCTTATGTGACCACAATTCGGAATCGGCACCCCGAGACGATTGACAGCGCGCTGGTACGCGGAATTCTGTTCCAGGGCCAAATTCCACCCGGAGCGTGTGTACTAGTACACCGACTGCCGTACCCTCCGGTCGGACGCGGATATTTATTCGCTGGGGGTCGGAACTGCCACGCGAGGCCCCATTCAGAATCGGCACTCGACCCGTTCGGTAAATGGTCGCATTCGAAGATTTCCGGTCCGGCGCCCAAATTCCTCTCCGGAAGCGCGGGTCGCAGGCTGCCGATGCGATCGCATACGGACACCCTTTGCTCAAACGGGCATAACTTTTCGCTCGGTTAACAGAATCGCTTATAAGACCCCAATTCGGAATCGGCACTCAGAGGTGCTCGACGCCCCTTATAGCCTCAGGCGATAAGACATCATTTCGGGGTCGAAAACCTTCGTTTCACACTCAAAATTGCGATTCTAGCGAGGATCTCCCTATTCCAAGGTTTTTTGGCAGTAGCGACTCTCTCGATTACGCGAATCATGGGGAGCCCGCACGCGCAGCCGGCCCAAGTCACAGCGATCGGAAGTCGTGTTCAACTGACGCAAGATCTCCTCCCCAGGTAGGTGGATATGGGTGCCCGAGCATCGCCGATATAGTCACCTCCTCCGGTTTATTCCCACCTCTTCAGAGAAAGAATTAAGCATAACTTTCGGCACGGGCATCGGAATCGCTTATGTGACCACAATTGGAATCGGCACCCGAGACGGTCGACAGCGCGCTGGTTACACGGAATCCGTTCAGGGGCCAAAATTACCCAGGGAGCGTGTGTACTAGTAACGACTGACGTACCCTCCGTCGAAGCGGATATTTATTCGCCCGGGTTCGGAACCGCCGCGAGGCCCCAATTCAGAATCGGCACTTCGACCGGTCGGTAAATGGTTGCATTCGAAGATTTCGGTCCGGCGCCCAAATTCCTCTCCGGGAGCGCCGGTCGCAGCTGCCGATGCGATCGCACACGGACACCCCTTCGCTAAACGGGCATAACTTTTCGCTCGGTTATCGGAATCGCTTATAAGACCCAATTCGGAATGGCACTCAGAGGCGCTGGACGCCCACTATTGCCTCAGGCGAGTAAGACGTCGTTTGGGGTCGAAAAAACCTTCGTTTGCACTCCAAAAATGCGATTCTAGCCGAGGATCTCCCTATTCCAAGGTTTTTGGCAGTAGCGACTCCTCGATTACGCGAATCGCTGGCAGAGCCACACCGCGAGCCGCCCAGTCACAACGATCGGAGTCGTGTTCAACTCGACGCGAGATCTCCTCCCCAGGTAGTGGATATGGGTGCCCGAACATCGCCGATATAGTCCACCATCCAGTTTATTCCCACCCCTCAGCGAAAGAATTGGGCAAACTTTCCGCAACGGCATCGGAAATCGCTTATGTGATCATAATTCGGAATCGGCACCGAGAGGGCGAAGAGCACTTGTTTCGCAGAATTCGTTCCGGGGCCAAAATTCCCCCGGAGCGTGTGTACTAGTTCACCGATGCCGTACCCTCCGGTGGGACGAGGATATTTATTCGCGCGGGGGTCGGAAACGCCCGCGAGGCCCCAATTCAGAATCGGCACTTCAACCGGTCGAGGTAAATGGTCGCATTCGGAGATTTCCGTTCCGGCGCCCAAATTCCTCTCCGGGAGCGCGGTCATAGGTGCCGATGCGATCGCATACGGACCCCTTCGCTAAAACGGGCATAACTTTTCGCTCGGTTATCGGAATCACTTATAAGACCCCAATTCGGAATCGGCACTCAGACCGCGCTCGATGCCGCCTATTGCCTCAGCCGATAAGACCTAATTTCGGGGTCGAAAAAACCTTCGTTTCGCACATGAAATTGCGATTCTAGCCGACGATCTCCCCTATTCCAGGTTTTTTGGCAGTTAGCAACTCCCTCGATTACGCGAATCCTGGCGGAGCCACAAACGGAGCGCCCAGTCACAGCGATCGGAAGTCAAGTTCAACTCGACGCGAGATCTCCTCCCCAGGTCGTGGATATGGGTGCCCGAACATCGCCGATATAGTCACGCCCCCAGTTTATTCCCACCCCTTCAGCGAAAGAATTGGGCATAACTTTCCGCACGGGATCGGAATCGCTTATGTGACCACAATTCGGAATCGGCACCCGAGACGGTCGACCCAGCGCGCTGGTTACGCGGAATTCCGTTGTAGGGGCCAAAATTTCCCCAGAGCGTGTGTACTAGTACACCGACTGCCGTACCCTCCGGTCGGACGCGGATATTTATTCGCGGGGGTCGGACCGCCCGCCGGCCCCAATTCAGAATCGGCACTTCGAACCGGTCGGTAAATGGTCGCATTCGGAGATTTCCGGTCGGCGCCCAAATTCCTCTCCGGGAGCGCGGTCAGGCTGCCGATGCGATCGCATACGGACACCCCTTCGCTCAATGGGCATAACTTTTCGCTCGGTTATCGGGAATTGCTTATAAGACCCAATCGGAATCGGCACTCAGAGGCGCTCGACGCCCCTTATTGCCTCGGCGATAAGACGTCGTTTCGGGGTCGAAAAACCTTCGTTTCGCACTCCGAAATGTGATTCTAGCCGATTATCTCCCTATTCAAGGTTTTTTGGCAGTGTGACTCCCTCGATTACGCGAACGCGTGGCGGAGCCCACGCGCAGCCGCCCAGTCACAGCGATCGGAGTCGTGTTCAACTCGACGAGAGATCTATCCCCAGTAGTAGATATGGGTGCTTGAACATCGCGATATAGTCACCCCCTCGAGTTATTCCCACCCCTTCAGCGAAAGAATTGGGCATAACTTCCGCACGGGCATCGGAATCGCTTATGTGACCACAATTCGGAATCGGCACACCCGAGACGGTCGACAGCGCGCGGGTTTGCGGAATTCCGTTCGGGGCCAAAATCCCCCCGGAGCGTGTGTACTAGTACACCGACTGCCGTACCCTCCGGTCGGACGCGGTATTTATTCGCCGGGGGTCGGAACCGCCCACGAGGCCCCAATTCAGAATCGGCACTTCGACCCGGTCGGTAAATGTCGCATTCGGGATTTCCGGTCCGGCGCCCAAATTCCTCTCCGGGAGCGCGGTCGCAGGCTACCGATGCGATCGCATCCGGGACACCCCTTCGCTCAAATGGGCATAACTTTTCGCTCGGTTATCAGAAAACGCTTATAAGACCCCAATTCGGAATCGGCACTCAGAGGCGCTCGACGCGCCCCTTATTAGCCTCAGGTGATAAGACATCGTTTCGGGGTCGAAAAACCTTCGTTTCGCACTCCAAAATTGCGATTCTAGCCGACGATCCACCTATTCCAAGGTTTTTTGGCAGTAGTAGCGACTCCCTCGATTACGCGAATCATGGCGGAGCCACACGCGCAGCCGCCCAGTCACAGCGATCGGAAGGTCGTGTCAACTCGACGCGAGATCTCCTCCCCAGGTAGTGGATATGGTGCCCGAATATCGCCGATATAGTCACCCCTCCGGTTATTCCCACCCCTTCAGCGAAAGAATTGGGCATAACTTTCCGCACGGGCATCAGAACGCTTATGTGACCACAATTCGGAATCGGCCCGAGACGGTCGACAGCGCGCTGGTTACGCGGAATTCCATTCCGGGGCCAAAATTCCCCCGGAACGTGTGTACTAGTACACCGACTGATGTACCCTCCGGTCGGAAGCGGAATTTATTCGCCCGGGGGCGGAACTGCCCGCGAGGCCCCAATTCAGAATCGGCACTTCGACCGGTCGGTAAATGGTCGCATTCGGAGATTTCGGTCCGGCGCGCCAAATTCTCTCCGGGAGCGCGGTCGCAGGCTGCCGATGCGATCGCATACGGACACCCCTTCGCTCAAAAGGGCATAACTTTCGCTCGGTTATCGGAATCGCTTATAAGACCCCAATTCGGAATCGGCACTCAGAGGCGCTCGAGGGCCCAGCTATTGCCTCAGGCAATTAAGACGTCATTTCGGGGTCGAAAAACCCCGTTTCGCACTCCGAAATTGCGATTCTAGCCACGATCTCCCCTATTCCAATGTTTTTTGGCAGTAGCGACTCCCTCGATTACGCGAATCGCTGGCGGAGCCCAAACGCGGAGCCGCCAGTCACAGCGATCGGAAGTCGTGTTCAACTCGACGCGAGATCTCCTCCCCAGGTAGTGGATATGGGTGCCCGAACATCGCCGATATAGTCACCCCCTACAGTTTATTCCCACCCCTTCAGCGAAAGAATGGGCATAACTTTCCGCAAGGCATCGGAATCGCTTATGTGATCACAATTCGGAATCGGCACCCCGAGACGGTCGACAGTGCGCTGGTTACGCGGAATTCCGTTCGGGTCCAAATTCCCCCGGAGCGTTTGTACTAGTACACCGACTGATGTACCCTCCGGTCGGACGCGGATATTTATCTCCGGGGGTCGGAACCGACCCGCGAGGCCCCAATTAAGAATCGGCACTTCGACCCGGTCGGTAAATGGTCGCATTCGGAGATTTCCGGTCCGGCGCCCAAAATCACTCTCCGGGAGCGCGTGGCGAAGGCTGCCGATGCGATCACATACGGACACCCCTTCGCTCAAACGGGCATAACTTTTCGCTCGGTTATGGAATCGCTTATAAGACCCCAATTCGGAATCGGCACTCAGAGGGCTCGACGCCCCTTATTGCCTCAGGCGACGGAAGACATCGTTTAGGGTCGAAAAACCTTCGTTTCGCACTCCAAAATTGCGATTCTAGGAGGATCTCCCCTATCCAAGGGTTTTGGCAAGTAGCGACTCCCTCGATTACGCGAATCGCTGGCGGAGGGGCACGCACCGGAGCCGCCCAGTCACAGCGATCGGAAGTCGGTTCAACTCGACGCGAGATCTCCTCCCCAGGTACGTGGATATGGTGCCCGAACATCGCCGATATAGTCACCCCTCAGGTTTATTCCCCCCTTCAGCGAAAGGATTGGGCATAACTTTCCGCAACGGGCATCGGAACGCTTATGTGACCACAATTCGGAATCGGCAACCCGGACGGTCGACAGCGCGCTGGTTACGCGGAATTCCGTTCCGGGGCCAAAATTCCCCCCGGAGCGTGTGTACTAGTACACCGAATGCCGTACCCCCGGTCGGACGCGGTATTTATTCGCCCGCGGTAAGAACTGCCCGCGGCCCCAATTCAGAATCGGCACTTCGACCCGGTCAGTAAATGGTCGCATTCGGAGATTTCGGTCCGGCGCCAAATTCCTCTCCGGGAGCACGGCCGCAGGCTGCCGATGCGATCATACGGACACCCCTTCGCTCAAACGGGCATAACTTTTCGCTCGGTTATCGGAATCGACTTATAAGACCCCAATTCGAAATCGGCACTCAGAGGCGCCGACGCCGCTTATTGCCTCAGGCGATAAGATGTCGTTCGGGGTCAAAAACCATCGTTTCGCACTCCGAAAAAATTGCGATTCTAGCCGACGATCTCCCCTATTCAAGTTTTTTTGGTGTAGCGACTCCCTCGATTACGCGAATAGCTGGCGGAGCCCACCCGCGGAGCCGCCCAGTCACAGCGATCGGAAGTCGTGTTCAACTCGACGCGAGATCTCCTCCCCAGGTAGTGGATATGGGTGCCGAACATCGCGATATAGTCACCCCTCCAGTTGATTCCAACCCTTCAGCGAAAGAATTGGGCCATAAATTTCCGCACGGGAATCGGAAATCGCTTATGTGCTCACAATTCGGAATCAGCACTCCGAGACGGTCGACAGGAGCGCTGGTTTCGCGGAATTCCGTTCCGGGGCCAAAATTCCCCCGGAGTTGGGTTCTAGTACACCGACTGCCGTACCTCCGGTCGGACGCGGATATTTATTCGCCGGGGGTCGGAAACGCCCGCGAGGCCCCAATTAAGAACGGCCACTTCGACCCGGTCGGTAAATGTGGGCATTTGGAGATTTCCGGTCCGGCGCCCAAATCCTCTCCGGGAGCGCGGTCGCAGGCTGCCGATGCGATCGCATACGGAACCCCTTCGCTCAAACAGGTACGTTTCGCTCGGTTATCGGAATCGCTTAAAGACCCCATTTCGGAATCGGCACTCAGAGGCGTCGACGCCCCGTAATGCCTCAGGCGATAAGACGTCGTTTCCACACTCGAAATTACGATTCTAGCGACGACTCCCCATTCCATAGTTTGTGCAGTAGCGACTCCTCGATTACGCGAATCGCTGGCGGAGCCACACGTGCCGAGCGCCCAGTCACAGCGATCGGAAGTCGTGTTCAAATCGACGCGAGATCTCCTCCTAGGTAGTGGATATGGGTGCCCGAACATCGCCGATATAGTCACCCACTCCAGTTTATTCCCACCCCTTCAGCGAAAGAATTGGGCATAACTTTCCGCAACGGGCATCGGAATCGCTTATGTGACCACAATTCGGAATCGGCACTCCGAGACGGTCGACAGCGCGCTGGTACGCGGAATTCCGTTCCGGGGCCAAAATTCCCCCGGAGCGTGTGTACTAGTACAACGACTCCGTACCTTCCGGTCGGACGCGGATATTTATTCGCCCGGGGGTCGGAACCGCCCGCGAGGCCCCAATTCAGAATCGGCACTTCGACCGGTCGGTAAATGGTCGCATTCGGAGGTTCCTCCGGCGCCCAATTCCTCTACGGGAGCGGTGTAGCTGCCGATGCGATCGCATTGGACACCCCTTCGCTTCAAACGGGCATAACTTTTCGCTCGGTTATCGGAATCAGCTTATAAGACCCAATTCGGAACGGGCACTCAGAGGCGCTCGAGGCCCCTTTTGCCTCAGGCGATAAGACATGTTTTCGGGGTCGAAAAACCTTCGTTTCGCACTGGAATTGCGATTTAGCCGCGATCTACCCTATTCAAGGTGTTTTAGGCAGTAGCGACTCCTCGATTACGCGAATCGCTGGCGGAGCCCACACGCGCAGAGCCCAGTTCAGCGATTGGAAGTCGTGTTCAACTCGACGCGAGATCTCCTCCCCAGGTAGTGGCTATGGGTGCCCGAACATCGCTGATATAGTCACCCCCCGATTATTCCCACCCCTTCAGCGAAAGATCTGGGAATAACTTTGCGCCACGGGCATCGGAATCGCTTATGTGACCACAATTCAGAACGGCACCCCGGACGGTCGACAGGCGCTGGTTTCGCGGAATTCCGTTCCGGAGCAAAAATTCCCCCGGAGCGTGTGTACTAGTACATCGACTGCCGTACCCTTCGGTCGGACGTGGGTATTATTAGCCCGGGGGTCGGAACCGCCGCGAGGGCCCAATTCAGAATCGGAACTTCGACCCGGTCAGTAAATGGTCGCATTCGAGCATTTCCGGTCCGGCGCCCAAATTCCTCTCGGGAGCGCGGTCGCAGGCTGCCGATGCGATCGCATACGGACACCCATTCGCTCAAACGGGCATAACTTTTCGCTCGTTATCGGAATCGCTTATAAAGACTCCAATTCGGAATCGGCACTCAGAGGCGCTCGACGACCCCTATCGCCGACGTCGTTTCGGGTGGGGTCGAAAAACCTTGTTTCGCACTCCGAAATTGCGATTCTAGCGGAGGATCTCCCCTATTCAAGGTTTTTTGGCAGTAGTAGCGACTCCCTCGATTACGCGAATCGCTGGGGGAGCCCACACGCGGAGCGCCAGTCACAGGGATCGGAAGTCGTGTTCAACTCGACGCGAGATCTCCTCCCCAGGTAGTGATATGGGTGCCCGAACATCGCCGATATAGTCACCCCCTCCGGTTTATTCCCACCCCTTCAGCGAAAGAATTGGGCATAACTTTCCTCATGGACATCGGAATCGCATATGTGACCACAATTCGGAATCAGCACCCCGAGACGGTCGACAGCGCGCTCGTTACGCGGAATTCCGTTCCGGTGCCAAAATTCCCCCTGGAGCGTGTGTACTAGTACACCGACTGCCGTACCCTCTGGTCGGACGGGATATTTATTCGCCTGGGGTCGGAACCGCCGCGAGGCCCCAATTCAGAATGGCACTTCGACCCGGTCGGTAAAATGGTCGCATTCGGAGATTTCCGGTCTGGCGCCCAAATTCCTCTCCGGGAGCGCGGCTGGTCAGGCTGCCGATGCATCGCATACGGAACACCCCTTCGCTCAAACGGGCATAACTTTTCGCCCGGTTATCGGAATCGCTTTAAAGACCCCAATCGGAATCGGCACTCAGAGGCGCTCGACGCCGCCTATAGCCTCAGGCGATAAGACGTCGTTCGGGGTCGAAAAACCTTCATTCGCACTCTGAAATTGCGATTCTAGCGACAATCTCCCCTATTCCAAGGTTTTTTGGCAGTAGCGACTCCCTCGATTACGCGAATCGCTGGTGGAGCCCACACACGCAGTCGCCCAGTCACAGCGATCGAAAGTCGTGTTCAACTCGACACGAGATCTCCTTCACAGGTAGTGGATATGGGTGCCCGAACATCACCGATATAGTCACCCCCTCCGGTTTATTCCCACCCCTTCAGCGAAGGAATTGGTCATAACTTTGCGCACGGGCATCGGAATCGCTTATGTGACCACAATTCGGAATCGGCACCCCGAGACGGTCGACAGTGTGCTGGTTACGCGGAATTCCGTTCAGGGGACAAAATTCCCCGGAGCGTGTGTACTAGTACACACACTACCGTACCCTCCGGTCGGACGCGAATATTATTCCACCGGGGTCGGAACCGCCGCGAGGCCCCAATTCAGAATCGAACTTCGAACCCGGTCGGTAAATGTCGCATTCGGAGATTTCGGTGCTGTGCCAAAATTTCCTCTGGGAGCGCGGTCGCAGGCTGCCGATGCGATCGCATACGGACACCCCTTCGCTCAACGGGCATAACTTTTCGCTTGTTTATCGGAATCGCTTATAAGACCCGAATTCGGAATCGGCACTCAGAGGTGCTCGATAGCGCTTATGCCTTAGGCGATAAGACATCGTTTCGGGGACGAAACACCTCATTTCGCACTCTAAAACTTGCGATTCTAGCGACAATCTCCCATTCCAAGTTTTTGTTGCAGTAGCGACTCCCTCGATTAGCGAATCGCTGGCGGAGCCCACACGTGGAGCCGCCCAGTCACAGCGATCGGAAGTCGTGTTCAACTCGACGCGAGATCTCCTCCCCAGGTAGTGGATAGGGTGCCCGAACATCGCGATATAGTCACCCCTCGGTTTATTCCCACCCTTCAGCGAAGAATTGGGCATAACTTTCCGGTGGGCATCGGAATCGCTTATGTGACCACAATTCGGAAGCGACCTCCGAGACGGTCGACAATGCGTGGTTACGCGGAATTCCGTTCAGGGGCCAAAATTCCCCCGGAGCGTGGTACATACACCGACTGCCGTACCCTCAGGTCGGACGCGGATATTTATTCGCCCGGGGGTCGGGACCGCCCGCGAGGCCCCAATTAGAATCGGCCTTCGACCCAGTCGGTAATGGTGCATTCGGAGATTTCCGGTACGGCGCCAAAATCCTCTCGGGAGAGCGGTCGCAAGCTGCCGATGCGATCGCATACTGACACCCTTCGCTCAAACAGGCATAACTTTTGCTCGGTTATCGGAATCGGCACTCAGAGGCGCTCGACGCCCCTTATTGCCTCAGGCAATAAGATCGTTTCGGGGTCGAAAAACCTTCGTTTCGCACTCCGAAATTGCGATTCTAGCCGACCAATCCTATTCCAAGGTTTTTGGAGTAACGACTCCTCGATTACGCGAATCTATGGCGGATCCACTGCGCAGCCGCCCAGTCACAGTGATCGGAAGTCGTGTTCAACTCGACGCGAGATCTCCTCAAGGTAGTGGATATGGGTGCCGAAACATCGCCGATATAGTCACCTCCTCAGTTTATTCCCACCCCTTCAGCGAAAGAATTGGGCATAACTTCCGCAGGGCATCGGAATCGCTTATGTGATCACAATCGGAATCGGACACCCGAGACGGTCGACAACGCACTGGTTTCGCGGAATTCGTTCCGGGGCCAAAATTCCCACCGGAGCGAGCGTGTGTACTAGTACACGACTGCCGTACCTCCGGTTGCGGACGCGGATATTTATTCGCCCGGGGGTCGGAAACCGCCCGCGAGGCCCCAATTCAGAATCGACACTTCGACCCGGTCGGTAAATGGTCGCATTCGGAGATTTCCGGTCCGGCGCCCAAATTCCTCTCAGGGAGCGCGGTCGCAGGCTGCCGATGCGATCGCATACGGACACCCTTCGCTCAAACGGGCATAACTTTCGCTCGGTTATCGGAATCGCTTATAAGAACCCAATTCGGAATCGGCATCAGAGGCGCTCGACGCATTTATGCCAGAGGCAATAAGACATCGTTTCGGGGACGAAAAACCTTCGTTTCGCACTCTGAAATTGCGATTCTAGCCGACGATCTACCCTATTCCAAGGTTTTTTGGCGTAGTAGCGACTCCCTCGATTACGCGAATCGCTGGCGGAGCCCACACGCGGAGCCGCCCAGTCACAGCGATCGGAAGTCGTGTTCAACTCGACGCGAATCTCCTCCCAGGTAGTGGATATGGGTGCCCGAACATCGCCGATATAGTCACCCCCCCGTTTATTCCCACCCTTCAGCGAAAGAATTGGGCATAACTTTCCGCACGGGCATCGGAATCGCTTATGTGACCACAATTCGGAATCGGCACCCGAGACGGTCGACAGGCGCTGGTTACGCGGAATTCCGTTCAGGGGCCAAAATTCCCCGGAGCGTGTGTACTAGTACAACCGATGCCGTACCCTCGGTCGGACGCGGATATTATTCGTCCGGGGGTCGGAACGCCCGCGAGGCCCCAATTCAGATCGGCACTTCGACCCGGTCGGTAAATGGTCGCATTCGGAGATTTCCGGTCGGCGCCCAAATTCCTCTCCGGGAGCACGGCGCAGGCTGCCGATGCGATCGCATACGGACCCCCTTCGCTCAAAGGGCATAACTTTTCGCTCGGTTATCGGAATCGCTTATAAGACCCCAATTCGGAATCGGCACTCAGAGGCGCTCGACGCCCCCTTATTGCCTTTGGCTATAAGACGTCGTTTCGGGGTCGAAAAAACTTCGTTTCGCACTCCGAAATTGCGATTCTAGCCGACGATCTCCTATTCCAAGGTTTTTTGGCAGTAGTGACGCCATCGATTACGCGAACGCTGGCGGAGCCACACGCGGAGCCGCACCCAGTCACAGCGATCGGAAGTCGTGTTCAACTCGATGCGAGATCTCCTCCCCAGGTAGTGGATATGGGTGCCCGAACATCGCCGATATAGTCACCCCCTCCGGTTTATTCCCACCCCTTCAGCGAAAGAATTGGGCATAACTTTCCGCACCGGCATCGGAATCGCTATGTGACCACAATTCGGAATCGGCACCCCGAGACGGTCGAAAGCGCGGCGTTACGCGGAATTCGTTCCGGGGCCAAAATTCCCCCGGAGCGTGTGTACTAGTACAACGACTGCGTACCTCTGGGCCGGACGCGGATATTTATTCGCCCGGGGGTCGCAAACGCCCGCGAGGGCCCAATTCAGAATCAGCACTTCGACCCGGTCGGTAAATGGTCGCATTCGAGATTTCCGGTCGGCGCCCAATTCCTTCGGGAGCGCAGTCGTAGGCTGCCGATGCGATCGCATACGGGTACCCCTTCGCTCAAACGGGCATAACTTTCGCTCGGTTATCGGAATCGCTTATAAGACACCCAATTCGGAATCAGGCACCTTAGAGGCCGTCGACGCGCCTTATTGCCTTAGGCGATAAGACGCATTTCGGGGTCGAAAAACCATCATTTCGCACTCTGAAATTGCGATTCTAGCCGACGATCTCCCTATTCAAGGTTTTTTGGCACGTAGCGACTCCCTCGATTATGCGAATGCTGGGGAGAGCCCACACGCGGAGCCGCCCAGTCACAGCGATCGGAAGTCGTGTTCAACTCGATGCGAGATCTCCTCCCCAGATAGTGGATATGGGTGTCGAACATCGCGATATAGTCACCCCCTCCCGTTTATTCCCACCCCTTCAGCGAAAGAATTGGGCATAACTTTCCGCACGGGCATCGGAATCGGTTATGTGACACAATTCGGAATCGGCACCCCGAGACGGTCGACAGTGCGCTGGTTAGCGGAATTTCCGTTCAGGGGCCAAAATTCCCCCGGAGCGTGTGTACTAGTACACCGACTGCCGTACCCTCCGGTCGGACGGGATATTTATTCGCCCGGGGGTCGGAACCCCCGCGAGGCCCCAATTCAGAATCGAACTTCGACCCGGTCGGTAAATGGTCGCATTCGGAGATTCGGTCCGGCTCCAAATTCCTCTCCGGGAGCGCGGTCACAGGCTGCCGATGCGATCGCATACGGACACCCTTCGCCAAACGGGCATAACTTTCGCTCGGTTATAAGAAATCGCTTATAAGACCCCAATTCGGAATCGGCACTCAGAGGCGCTCGATGCCCTCTATTGCCTTTGGCATATAAGACATCATTTCGGGGTCGAAAAACCTTCATTCGCACTCCGAAATTGTGATTCTAGATGACGATCTCCCCTATTCAAGGTTTTTTGGCAGTAGCGACTCCCTCGATTACGGGAATCGCTGGCGGAGCCCACACGCGGAGCCGCCCAGTCCAGCGATCGGAAGTCGTGTTCAACTCAACGCGAGATCTCCTCCCCAGGTAGTGGATATGGGTGCCCGAACATCGCCGATATAGTCACCCCTCCGGGTTATTCCCACCCCTTCAGCGAAAGAATTGGGCAAACTTTGCGCACGGGCATCGGAATCGCTTATGTGACCACAATTCGGAATCGGCACCCCGAGACGGTCGACAGTGCGCTGGTTACGCGGAATTCCGTTCGGGGCAAAAATCCCCCGGAGCGTGTGTACTAGTACACCGACTGTCGTACCTCCGGTCGGACACGGATATTTATTCGCCCGGGGGCGGAACCGCCCGCGAGGCCCCAATTCAGAATCGGTACTTCGACCGGTCGGGTAAATGGTCGCATTCGGAGATTTCCGGTCCGGCGCCAAATTCCTCTCCGGGAGCGCGGTCGCGTGCCGATGCGATCGCATACGGACACCCCTTCGCTCAAACGGGCATAACTTTTCGCTCGGTTATCGGAACTCGCTAAGACCCCAATTCGGAATCGGCACTCAGAGGCGCTCGACGCCCCCTTATAGCAAGGCGATAAGACGTCGTTTTGGGGTCGAAAAACCTTCATTCGCACTCCGAAATTGCGATTCTAGTCGACGATCTCCCCTATTCCAAGGTTTTTTGGCAGTAGCGACTCCCTCGATTACGCGAATCACTAGCGGAGCCCCAGCGGGAGCCGCCAGTCACAGGGATCGGAAGTCATGTTCAACTCGACGCGAGATCTCCTCCCCAGGTAGTGGATATGGGTCCGAACATGCCGATATAGTCACCCCTCCGGTTTATTCCCACCCCTTCAGCGAAAGAATTGCGCATAACTTTCGCACGGGCATCGGAATCGCTTATGTGACCACAATTCGGAATCGGCACCCCGAGACGGTCGACAGCGCGATGGTTTGCGGAATTCCGTTCCGGGGCCAAAATTTCCCTCGGAGCGTGTGTACTAGTACACCGACTGCCTACCCTCCGGTTGGACGCGGAATATTTTCGCCGGGGGTCGGAGCCGCCCGCGAGGCCCCAATTCAGAATCGAAACTTCGACCCGGTCGGTAAATGGTCGCATTCGATGATTTCCGGTCCGGCGCCCAAATTCCTCTCCGGGAGCGCGGTCGCAGGCTGCCAATGCGATCGCATACTGACACCCCTTCGCTCAAATGGGCATAACTTTTCGCTCGGTTATCGGAATCGCTTATAAGAACCAATTCGGAATCGGCCCTCAGAGGCGCTCGATGCCCCCTTATTGCCTCAGGCAATAAGACATCGTTCGGGGTCGAAAAACCTTCAATTCGCACTCGCGAATTGTGATTCTAGCCGACGATCTCCCCTATTCCAAGGTTTTTGGCAGTAGCGACTCCCTCGATTACGGCGAATCTCTGGCGGAGACAAACACGCAGACGGCCAGTCACAGCGATGTAAGTCGTGTTCAACTGACGCGAGATCTCCTCCTTAGGTAGTAGATATGGGTGCGCGAAGAAGATCGCGATATAGTCAACCCCTCCAGTTTATTCCCACCCATTCAGCGAAAGAATTGGGCAAAACTTTTCGCACGGGCATCGGAATCGCTTATGTGACACAATGCGGAAATCGCCATGGAACCGAGACGGTCGCAGAGCGCTGGTTTTCGCGGAATCCGTTAGGGACCAAAATCCCCCGGAGCGGGTGTACTAGTACACGACTGTCGTACCCTCGGTCGGAAGCGGATATTTATTCGCCCGGGGTCGGAACCGCCCGCGAGGCCCCAATTCAGAATCGGCACTTCTACCGGCGGTAAATGGTCGCATTCGGAGATTTCCGGTCCGGCGCCCAAATTCCTCTCCGGGAGCGCGGTCGCAGGCTGCCGATGCGATCGCATACGGACAACCCTTCGCTCAAACGGGCATAACGTTTCGCTCGGTTATCAGAATCGTTATAAGACCCCAATTCGGAATCGGCACTCAGAGGCGCTCGACGCCCCTTATAGCCTTTGGCGATAATACGTCGGTTTCGGGGTCGAAAAACCTGCGTTTCGCACTCCGAAATTGCGATTCTAGCGACGATCTCCCCTATTCCAAGGGTTGTTTTGGAGAGTAGCGACTCCCTCGATACTCGAATCGCTGGCGGAGCCACACGCGGAGCCGCCCAGTCACAGGATCGGAAGTCATGTTCAATCGACGACGAGATCTCCTCCCCAGGTAGTGGATATGGGTTCCCGAACATCGCCGATATAGTCACCCCCTCAGTTTATTCCCACCCTTTCAGCGAAAGATTGGGCATAACTTTCCGCACGA